>JAPDSC010059481.1:8364-40353 GCA_026290005.1 Latrodectus geometricus
AATTAACAAAATATTTCACAAACTTTTTATCATATCTACTTTGAATTTTTCTTTTAAATTTTAATTTTTCATTCATTACTAATTTATTTAGTATTTTTACTATCACATTAGATGAACACATAATTAAGTGTAACATTGTTTTTGATATAAAGTAATTTTTTCAAATTACATTTTTATATATGATTAAAAGAACATAAAACTTTCAAATATGACAAAACGTTTTCATAAAAGTGATAAATTTATAGTTTAAATAAATATTTTAATTATATTGAATGTTTAACTTTCAAACTTTTTACGGTGATAAAAAGTTTGTTAAAATTTTTTTTTTATTTCTAATGGCGGGTACCCTTGACCAAGTAAGTACATTAGCCCATTTGCCGCAACAAGACCGAAAATTGCTATTCATTTTATCGTTACACGGTGGGCACCTGTGAACCAAGTCACAGAGGTACGAGTAGCATCGCCCACGCCATACCCCCACAAACCCGTTTATAAGGCGAGCCACATTCATCCATCATCTGAGGATAGGACAAAAAACACAGAGACAGAAAAAGTACATCCATGCCCGACCCGGAATTCAAACCCAGGTGCTCCCCATCCGTAGTGAGTTACGCTAACCACTAGACAGGTTGGGCGACTTGTTAAACATAAGCTATATTTATCTAAATTTATTTCTTCAATAAATTAAACTCTTTTGAATGAAATAAAACATTTATATATAGATTATAAAACATTATAAATACAAAATTGAATTTATAAAATGTTCAATTTTGCTTTATTAACTATATTTACGGATGAAAAGTATTTCATTCTTAAATGTAATTAATAAACTCAAAATTAAGCGATAAACCAGAGAAATATTTTTAACTGTTCCCTTGGTAGATTGAAAATAATTTCTGACTTCTCTTCTTTCATGTTTATAGCTAATGATTAAAATAATGAATTTGTTTAAAATTCCTTTTTTATCCAATTAGTAGTTTTAAAGTGTTACAGCACTTATATATCTGAAAGCGATTTTATTTTACTTCAGAATTAAATTTTAGTAAAAAGCATTATCTTTTTGTATCAAAAAGATTAAATAACTTTACGAAATTCTAAATGATAATATAAATCTGTGTTTATTAAAAAAAAATTGTAATTGTAAGCATTATAATTAATATCATTGTTTATTTAATTTACATTTTCATTTAATATAACAGATAACTGTAAAATATTAAGTCTTTATTAAGGCATAAGTTTCTTTTATTAAAAATTCTATTTCTTTTATAGAAAACAAGATTTTAATTTTTGCAATTTTGATATAAAAATGGAATTATTCTGATGACTTTTTCTTTTAAATTTTGAAACAAATTTGTAAAAATGCTCTATAGCATGAAAATAGATAAATTTAAATATAAGTTTTTATTTCAAACTTTGGGAATTTAACATTTAATACAATTGTTTGTATCCCCTTTCATGTATATATGTTTGTCTATACCTACAGTTGTTTTGCTTATCTCGATGATCACATATTAATTTTGACAATACCAGCACTTTTTTAATATATTTTATTAAGTTTATTTCAATTTAACAAAGGAAAGTTTTTTAACATTTAATTAAAAAAGTTTAAACACAAGGAAAATTTTTAAACAATTGTAAATTATGTGTGTTTATGTGTATTCA
The DNA here is from genome assembly GCA_026290005.1 of Latrodectus geometricus. Taxonomy (NCBI): domain Eukaryota; kingdom Metazoa; phylum Arthropoda; class Arachnida; order Araneae; family Theridiidae; genus Latrodectus; species Latrodectus geometricus. The sequence continues at coordinate 10,027 of JAPDSC010059481.1, forward strand.
AGTAGGAAACAAAATTTATAATTATTCTTTAAAATGAGTTATTTATTTACTTTTAAATTTATAGTGTTAATTTAATCAACAATGTTTTACACAATAATTAAGAATTTAAAGTACATGAATATTCAGAAGTAATTACATCTATTTACAAAAACACACACATTATCACTCATTAATTAAATCTTTATCGCTGATTAAATAAGTATTAAGAAGCATGTATCGATGAAAGTATTAGCTCTATCAACTACTGATTTTATAATTCAATGCAGAATGTTTCACTGTTATAGTTCCTGCAGCCTTGAGTTTAAATTATTGTATTGCCTGTACATGAAATATACACAGATTTATTTTATCAGAAAAATAATCAAATTATCTATTAGAAATTTTAATTTGAGTGTTCTTACCACAAAAACATTCTATCTTAATTATTTAAATAATCTATGACTTTAATAATAATGCAAATGATTAAGATTTTTTTTATAATAAATTGACATTTTAATCACTGCTTAGATACAATATTTACAAAAAGCACGTTACCTATATGAAGAATTAATTTTTCTTAAATGTTCTTTAATATTACACTTTTTTAAGTACCCACTGAAAAATAGGGGATATCCGAAATGATATATGACAGTTTATTTTAAAATCTATTGAACTTAATTACATTAATAAGGAAATTAACATACACTTTTCAATCTGATAATAATATTATAGTGTAAAAAATGAAAATATCATAGATTTTATGGATTTCTATTGATTATCTTATTGAATTGAATTCCATATGTTCATATTGTTATTTACTTTCGTAAATATTTCATTTGATTACACATTTTTAACTAATAAAATAGCAACACTATAAAGCAACGGCAATAAAAACGGGTATTTATTAAAGGTAAGCAGTAAGGTATGAAGACAAAAGAGTAATATAAGATCTATTTAGAGCCTTATGGTGGTGAGAAATTAACAGACACATTTGATAATACTGGTAGCTAAAATGTTCCTTATCCGGTTAGTCATACAATAGAAGAGTTTGAATGTCAGAAAAGATGAACTCATTCCATGTTACTTGATCTTTTCTTCATCAAACGTATAAACTGGTTGAAAGTTATTGTCAGACTGTTAACAAGCCATGATCAGATATTTCAAATGAAAGAGTTCTGGAGAATATGCTACAATCGATACTCCTCTTTATTGAGGAAAGTTAAACTACGTATGTACTTGACCACAACAAATGATCTTGAATTATATGTTGAAAGATGGAATGTTTTGTAAAGCTCTGAGGTAAGGTAAATTCATACCATTAAAATTACTGGTCTTAAAATTCAAGAGTTATGCAGACATCATATTTGAACTAGAGATAAACATAAAGTGTAACATACTTATACCATTATATCAAGTATAAGGTTAATATAACATTATTGAAGACCCGTATAACATTATTGATTATGTAATTGTAAATAATAGGCAGCAAGCGTAGTACTTAGAGCCTCCAGGCACGTATACGATATCAAAATGCTGTACTCAGAATCGGGATTCTGAAAAATGCCATTATGGCACTTCTGTATCAACAATTTTCGTTTGACATACTATAAATAGTCCCGCTAGTTATAGTATGTCAAACGAAAATTATGATAATGTAGATAGATACATTATCAGAGAGATAATGTATCTATGCTACATTATCAAGGAAATTTGAAATAATGGTTCAGCACTAACAGTACGTGCTGTTCAAAACGACATTTCACGATGAAAATGGATACTGAACATGTTTCAAACAAGCCTGACAAATGATCGTAATGTGGTTATACGATTTTGCGAGGTCGACCTTATTTTATGTCTATTCTCTCTGATGTTAATAATGAGAAGAGGTTATCTCATTACAGAAGAGTCCAGGCTCAGCCTCGAAAGCGGTAGTAGGTGCATTTTCATTTGGAGAGAACGAGGAACTCGTTTTTATCCATCATGCATGAAAGAAATGCATACGAATCAGGAAGCATCTGTATTTTGGTTGGTATCACTTTGGGTGGATGCATAGGTCTTCAGGTTATTTCCAGTGGAAATGTTAATGCTCACACTTATAGAGATGACACCCTGGTTTCTTATGTGCACTTTTATGTTTAGACAATAGGCGATGCTTTCGTCCAACAGAATGATAATGTGAGACCCCATAGAACTTACATCTGGGATGCTTATCTTGATCAGGATACATTCTGTGGCCAGCTTGTTATCCGGACCTTAAACCAATTGATTATATTTTGGAAGCTCAGGGAGGATGTGTAGCTGCCTTTAATCTTCCTTTTAGGATCCTAGCCACGCATTCAAATACCTTATAAGAGCAATGACTTGCACTTTCTATTCAATTAATAGACCGCCTAGTAGAGAGCATCACACATAGCTGCATGTGCTGTTTTGTTTCTCGGTGGGATGACGGCTCATATTGATGCTACTTTTCCTATATCAAACTTACATCTTCCAATTATTTATTGCATAAATACGCTAATTTTTATAACACTATAATTGTCTAGTGATTTCTTTTTATGCTGTTTTTGTAACCTCCAAAATAATGTATAATATGTACATTAAATAAATATAATTCATTAAATTCTACGCATAACTTTTTTACGTTACCGTTATTTTTGCAATTTTTCTTTAATTTATGATAAACTAGTTTATAATGATGACAAATTCTATCTATATTTTGAATGAAATTAAAAAGTTTAATATAATTATGAAGACTGACCAATCATTTTGAATTTAATTCATAATTAAATTACTTAAGAATCATATTGAAATTTCAATATTTTGATACTAATCTTTCACCTTACATCATTACTTAGCTTTAAAACTCCTCAATCATAATATATATTTACAAAAGATACTAAGCTCTCGAGAGACACAATAAATAAAAAATAGATTCCCTTTTTCTGTACGTTTTTCTTCCAAGAAAAACACAAGTTCTACATCAAATAAGATACTTATATTTTAGAGTACCTTATTACTTATTATTGCAATAGCTCAATGTGCCAAATATGTGTTCATTTTTAGTTTCTCAATCAGACGGTTGAAAACAAGATGCTAATGAAAACTTCAAATATATTATTCGTATTATAATGAAAACTTCAAATTTATTATAACTTTTATTTGATTAAATCTAGATACAGTTAAAAATCAAACATTTTATGAAAATTTAAAATTAATAATATACATTAGTAATACTTAAAAAATATTTGTAAATTTATTTAATTCCAAGTTTTAGTTTCATTTCCTATTTATAAAATATAAGTATTGACAAATTAAATGTATATTTTGGCAAATATTATTTAAATAGTGCTTTACAAATGTTTCGTAAAACTGAAATTTTCATTCATTAAAAAATCAAACACAATGTTACTTATATTATCATAATTGGTGAGTTAGGATGGGAATATTGTTTCATTGAACCCGCATTTTTTGAATATGGTGAACCTTCCTTAAAAACAATAAATAAAATATAAATATTCTTGTTCTTTAATTATAATTCATTTGTAATACCGATAATTGTTTTTCACAATAAAATAATTTAAATTCAATAAAATATCTTTCATTTTTAAATCCAATTTCGCCTATAACATTCAATTGAAAAAAGAATATTATATTGAAAATGTTGTTAAAAATACATATATGTATGAATTACGTAACATGATAAATTTGAAATTCAGAATGAAAATTTTTTGCTTCCTCTATTTGAAGTACTTTTCACTTTCTTTCAGAATAATTTAGCATGTTGATAAGAGCATAGATATGTTTGTCAGAAAAGAAAATATATTGCTTTTCCTACTTTTACGACAATTTTAGAACAGCACATGTTTGAAAATTTGGTAGGTTATTATGAGGGAAATAATATAGTTACTATTTCCCTTATTTACTTTTATTAGAAACGATAACCTCTATTTCAAGCGCATATGCTGTAGCTCTGTTGAATAATAAACTTGGAGAGAATAACACTCATAAGCACGGAAAGAAATATTCGTAGTTGTATTAAACCAAAAACTTTATTTCTTACCATGAAAAATATTTTGTGATTCATCCTGATTTACATAACCAATATTTAAGTTTCTTATTTTAGAAAGATAAAATATTTTAACCTTCAATAGACTCTTCTTAGAACAAATAAATTTATAAAATTTCTTTTCAATTTGTATAATTTGGACGGGTTAAAAAAGAAGTTTTTTAGTATCTATTTACAAGAAATAAAATCATTATATTGAACAAAAATGGAAAAAAATTAAAGAAGCAAAAAATATTTATTTTAATATTTTTTACAAGTTTTCAAAGTAAAAAAATCTTTGAAACATGATGTTCAATGACTATATATATATATATATATATATATATATATATATATATATATATATATATATAAATATATATATATATATATATGTATATATATATATGTGTGTGTTAGTTGTTGTTTCCTCATTAATTCGATTTGAAAACTATTAGAAATAAATATGTGTTTAGATTTGGTGATTGGTTAGTATCTATTTCTTTGCAGTATTTAAAAAGTTAAAATAATTTTAATATAAATCATGCTATATTTGTTTCACTTTATTGCAATGTAAATTTACAAATGTTAGAATTGATTGTTTCCAAAGTTAGAAACTATAATGAACATGAATATACAATGAAATAGATAATAAATATAATAAAATATAAAGTAAATGTATATATATTCAAATTACAGAATACATGATATTTAAGTATTTAAGAAAAAATATGCCTTTAGAAATTAAAAAATAAGTAAAAAATGAAAAATATCAGATATTCTGAAAATATAGTTCAATGCTAGAATAATTTTCTACTGTGAAAGCTGTATTCATATAAGGTTATATCTTCTTAAATCATTTATTCTCGAATAAAATATGCAAAAGGCATTCTGAACTAGGTGTTTCTGACAGCAAATTATATTATTTTCATCATCTGTTTCCCTGAATAGTGCATTTGAGTAATCTTCTTAGAATCTACCTATGAATTTGTTTATAAATATCGCAATAAAGTATATGTTTTAGAAACTGCGCATTCTTAAAGAAGGAGAAGAGGTTTCTATGATTAGGTTAATAGTGTGGTTGAAGAAAGTCCATTTTAAAGTATAGACGTTTAAAAAGACGTTTCAAAGTATAGTTCCACAATAGGACATTTGGGGGTATTCTTCGTTATGGGTTCTATATTATAATTTTGACTATAATTTCTCTACTTTTTAAAAAACTAGAACTTAAATGTGTGTTACTAGCTGGGCATTGTATGTATAATATAGCTTGAAAGAAATCAAGCCACAGTCAAAACATTTTAGGTTCATTGATCAGTATTGCATATGAATATAACACTATAAAAAGTGGTTTCAAGAACTATATACAAGTGGATTTTAGGTGACCCACATTTGTGTTTTTTTAGAGATTTCCAATGAATGACAAGATTCATATTAATCAGTATCATCTTGTTCTTGAAGTCTTTACACTTCATATAAAAAATATAATTTTTAGGTTTAAAAACATGTTTGAAATAGATAAAGAGCCACAGTTATTATTATGTAGGATAAGAAAAAGCTTTTCTTTAAGTAGAAAATGAAGAAAGTTGAGTTCAACAATATTCACAATACCATGCATTTTATTGGCAAAGATATTTTCTGCAAGATTATAAAAACCTACACAGCAGAAATTTTTTAATTTGAAAGATAAATGCACTATATCCTTTCTATGTATCACAGTTTATTTGCTAACCTTTCTTTTTTTAAAAAAAATTATAGAAAAATGTCATATTTTTTAGAAATATCAAGCTATGTTTCAATAAAAATAGAACTTATTTAAAATTCTTCTAAACTTTGACATTTTGTTGAAAGATTCCGGTTATGAGTTCCTCACAAAACCAAAAAAGCAAACAATTTCTCAAGTACATTGTAAGTAAGAAACACTTGAAATTATCAACAAACTACACAACGGGGAAACTATTAATTAAACTAAATAAAAATGTAATAATATGTTATTGAACTAAAAACGCTTAGAGTCAGAAACCTATTGTTATGCTTAAGGAATTTAGTATTAATAATACCCAATAGCATTTGTATAATTTAATCATGATAGTTTCCATTTGTTAGAAACATATTCCTGTTATTGAACAAGCGGTTATTTAATTAAATTGAAGTACATTTACACAAAAATCAATATTTTTTACAAAGAATGATTGCAATTAATCGTTGTTTTTGCCACTGAGCCGCATTTCATTACAATTAAAAATAAAAGTAGTTGAGATTTAAACTAATAATAGTGCTAAAAAATATGTAGAAATAAGAGTAACATTCAAATATTTATTTGTTTCTGGTATTTTTGTAAGATAATTTTTTGCTCACCTTGTTTTCATAATAAAGATATTTAGAGTATGTTTTAGAAATAGAGACAATGTTTACTTGTTATAACAAATGGAGTGATGAAACAATACAATTTGCTCAATTAGTAACAATTAAAAATAATTCTAGTTTAGATAAAAGTAAAAAAAAGCTAAATACTCAGAAGTAAAAGTGTAAACAAACATGAAGTTAGAATGAAGACGCTGAGATAAAAGCTAAAGAAATATAATAAAAAAGCTTTAAATGTGTTAATTAACAGACCATTCATTAACTAACAACAAAAATAAAATTTCTTTTGGAATGTTTTCCAGTTTCAGAGAAATTCCAAAAAAGCATAAAATTATTTAAGTACAAATTATTTACTCTTCTAGTAGTTTTAACACAGTTTTTGTCTTTAATTGAAAGAAGTTAAGATATAAAAAAAGAAATAAAAAAGATATATGCAAAAATGAAGGCATTAAGTATATTCTCAATTTTACTCGTACTTAAAAGTTTTAAATTTTTTAAATTATAAACATAAAAACCGTAAACAAAAAATTAATTCTTGAAAGAAAACCCCTTTATAAGCCGAAAATATAATACATCAAAATTTACATGGAAAATTGTCAGAATGGTTTTCAATGTAATGTGCAACATTTTTACGTCTAACTAAAATTGAATTGGTAGCATCAACTGTTTTCATGCTGCTAATTAAATTAATATTCAATGAAGTGGGAGGCAAAAATTGAATACATCCATCATTTAGTAACAAGGGACCTTGTACTGTGATAATTTATAATCTGATAGGTATACTTCTATTTATTAAAAAGTGATTTCTTTAAGGAAGAGACAGTACCCACTTATATATTTCATCTAAGGATCATGGAGAACGCTTAAAAGCAGCAAAATATTTGCTAAACATTCACTATCGAACTTGAAACAGACTTAGATGATCTTTTCATTTTTTTCAAATCATGACATTAAGATAGTCCTCAATAATTAAAAAAGTAGATAATGTTACTCAATGATAAATTAAAATAAAGTTATCATCAATAACAAAATATTAAAACAGACACATAGATCAAGGATCCTGTCAAGATATCTCAAACCGTTAGATTAATATATTATCTGAAAGATTTTTACTACCAGCATTAGTTTACTATGTCAATAATTTTCAATAATGTAGAATAGACTGTATCTAGTATATTTTGTTTTCTCCGGATTACCGAACATCCTGTTTGTTCTAAAGCGCTAATCTGAATTCGCCTGTGAATCTTAACAAGTAGTTTCCTATCTTCTAACAAATATTTCTCTATCTATAGGTAGACGCACAATCAATAGTCTTGCATAAAAATTTGCATCATGACTATATAATATCAATTTTTATCATTACTATTTAGTTAAAATTAAAATTTACAATTTTCTTCTAAGAAATGTAATAGTAAGAACATGATTTACTTTTTGTTTTGAATGAAATAAATAATACAAAGAAAGATATTCAGTAAAAATATGACTCATTATTGCTTAAGATATCATACAATGAATTAATAATGTAAATAATTTTTTATTTATATATAAAATAACGAAAAATTGAAAATAGATAAATCTTGTATTTCATAGAAATTCAAAAAGCACAATGCAAAATTTTATCAAATTTAGTTATGGACCATCAATACTTTTCTAGATTTTTTAAAATAAAAATCATCGTTAAATTTAGGAAAAAAAGCTGAGGTACGTAGTGAAATTAACCAAGTGTGATTTATTTAGAAAAGTATAAGCTCAGTCAGGCAAAAAATCCTGAAGAAATGTTCCAATTTCAGTGGAAATTTACTTTATAATATTCAAAATCTTGTTTTAATCTCTCGCTCTTTTCAATCAATAATCAAATTTTATTCAAAGATTTCTCAATAAATGTACATAAATTACGTATGTTGTTGGTTTTATTGTTTCAAACCAGTGATTTTGTATTTACTCTTGTTTAAGTTTTGAAATTCAAAACTACTGAAATCTTAACCTTATTTACATTTGATATCTAATGCATGCAAATAAAATATTAAATTGAACACTTTGATATTCTTTAAAAGCAACAGGGTATCTGAAGAATTTGATGACTACTTAAAAACAATTTGTGTATTACATTTTTCAAAACTTTTTTTAGAATTCTTCTTATTTATAAAATTAAATATTAAATGCTGAATTAAAAATTTTAGTTTAAATAATTTTTTGTATAATATGAGCTATCAATCATAATTTTCAATAGAAAAAGCAAACAGAAGATCTTTAAAAATGATGAACTCTCCAATGAAAGTATTTGAATAAAAGTTTTATTGAAAACAAAGAATATAAGTTTATTATAACTGACACAATGAATTAAGATATAGACGAATTCTTTATTTTTATGAAACGTTTACTGGCTGACTCTTGATTTAGTTTCTTCTTACACACCTATTTTGTAAGAAATACTTCTTAAAAGTTAGTATTTTTAATAGCTAAACCAAATATTCAACTAAAATGCATTTAAATAAAAAGGAATTAGTTTCTGGTAGAGTTAAATGTATTTTAATGAAACGTATTGAAATATTTATGAACATTCAAATTTGCATGCGTCTTTAACTATGCAAATCAAATCATGCACTTTATTAAATTAGATTTAATAAAGTGTAGAATGATATTTTTGTAAATTGATTCATAACAAAATTTTCATAGTTATTATTGGATCATATTAATAGAATATTTTTAACTTTTACATTTGCAACTTTCAAACGTTTTTTTCTTGTTTCATTAAGCTTACAATTAAATATTTCCTTACAAATTGGTACCTAATGATTACATTTCTGCAATTTAATTTTATTAGGAACTTTGCTTGATATAGCTTGATTGTTATTGCACCAAGTTCAGCAATTTTCTATGCTTAAGCATAAATTGCAGTTTCTATTAATTACAGTCTGAAAATCTTTAAAAGTTTTTTGAATAGTTACATTTTTAGATCAATCTTTCATTTTGTAATTGGAAAATATTTATTTTTTGATGTAAATAATATTATTCAAAAGATAAAGTTACTTATTGTAGACTAAGTAATTTAAATAATCTAAATCCCTTGATTCATTTAAGGTTGTCTTATATTTTTCGTATTTTCTAAAATTATTCATTCTGATTATTATAACGCATTATAATAACACTATTTTAAAATTATATACGTGATAGTTATATTTATGTTGCAAAATACTCTTATAAAATCATGGCGAATTGAATGAATAGGAATAATTTACATAGTCTGAAAAACACTAAATACTTAAATGAAAACTCAATATTTTATTATCAAAAAAAAAAAAAAAATTTCTGGATTATTGAAAATTTTAAATTATTTTCTCTATCTATTTTTTCTCGCGGAAATTTTGAACTTAATCATTTCATTTCATGTTTCAAAAGGATATTTTTGTCATGAAGATTGATTAAAGGAAATAAACTCCTCATTGATTGATAGTTTCAACATGAGAATAGGAGAAAATGAAATATTACGTGATATATCATTTTCAAGAAAAGAGGTTTATTTCGCAATTTGAAACATGAACAATTTTGTTTTGCTGTTACAAACAAAACTTTTGGATACAGTAAATGTGGAAAGTCGCAGGTGGTGCAAGATAACAAATAAAATAAAAAAACTAAAAAAAAAAAAAAACGAAAAACTTAATAACCAGTCTAAAGAAGCCCTATTTTCTTTCCTACTTAAAAAAGGGAAAATTGATACGTTTCGTTGTTACGAAGTGAAATTGTATATCAAAAGATGCTTTTTTTTCATAATCGTGGATTTTTGAGGAAATTTAATAATTTTAGTGTCACGTGTATATATGATTAAATTAATCCCACTAAAAATGTAGGTAATAGAAAAATGGCAGAGAAAATTTGTGTTCTGTTTTGCCATAAACAATATTCAATTTCAGAAACTCTAAACAATAATAAACAACTTCATAAAAAGTTCGAACTATATGAAATTAAATGTTACTAAATTATATGTGAGTAATTTGTAACTTAATAAATATTTACCAAAAATATAATATTTGAAAATTTAAAAACATGAAAATATTTTTCGAGAATATTACTGTCGTAATGTAAGCAACATAAAAGGAACAGTAGAGGAAGCACATAATTTATTGTACAGTGAATTCCTTAACATTTCCTTTCAGCAATAGTTTTTTTAAATATCAAGGAAAGGAAATACATAAAAACTGTAATACAATGAGACAAGTGCAATAAAGAAATAAAATTGTAGTCATTTAAAAGTGGCACCCAAAAACTCCAGAAAAAGTATAAATATTTATTGCAGTTTTATATCCCAAGATATTTTTTCCCTTGGAATGGATGGGTGGTCCATTGCAGTAAAAAAAATTTCTTTTATATTTTTGTATGGCCAGATAAAGAAGGGAGATTTTGGAGGGATTTTGGAGTTTGGAGGGGAGATTTTTGACCATTCCTCGGAAATCTAGAATTTACATGCTAATGTTATAATTGAAAAGTAACCAATAGATGAAATAGAAGGAGAGAAGGAGATAAATAAAAGTTGAGAATTTGGACCGGGAAAATGAGAGAGAAAAGATAGAAAAGAAGAGGAAAAAGAAAAAGGACAGAGAGAGAATAAACATGGAGACAGAAGAAATACATCAAGAAAAGAGGAGGAAGATGAGAGTCTAAAGACGATAGGAAGATGGAATCAAAGGAAATTCTGCACTGAGATACTGAATGTCTGGAATGATCTAACTGGAAGAGATACAGAGATCTACAAAAATGCAGAATGCTTGGTTTAATGATCTAAGAGAGAGAGAGAGAGAGAGAGAGGGATAAAGAGACGTATTAAAGATGCAGAATACTGGAAACCTCTACATGGGTGATTCTGCTTACATAAAGGAGTGAGTCTATTAATATCTTCCTCATAACAATGGCCACTTTATTTTGTAAATACGTTTTAAGAAACTCATGGGAAAATAATATAAAGAATAATCAAGATTCATTTATGTTTTATATAAATAATTGTATTTAAATGAAAAATAAAATTTTATTATTTTAACTTTGTCCTTCTGAAATGTTTTCTCAAATCTCTACTAATTCTCTAAGATCACGAATTAGTTCGCTGTGTTTCTTTCATACCGAGTTTCTCCACAACATTTACAATGAGTGTAAGTATAATATTGTGTTTATTAAGAATGCTTGTGCTTCTCTATATTCTTTAACAATAAGATGTTTTTGTTTTAAATTTAAGAAGAATATTAAATTTTAATATAAGAAAAACAAATTATTTTAATCTTTATAACCAAAGAGATTAAAAAATAAGTTATTCTTAACGTTTAAAATTAAATATATATTTTATGTTTACAACAAAAAGTGTTTTCAGTAAATTTGCCTCTTTACTATCAAAATCTTCTGTATGTAAATTATTAAATAAATAATGTTTTATTAGATTTCATTATTTACAAAACTAGACTTTTAAAAAAAGATAGTATTAATTTGATTTAGATGAATTACATAGTTTCTTAGTTTACATAGTTTATACTTGTTTACATAGTGTTTTGGAGGGTACATAATTTTTTGTTGGAAAATCTGTCATTTCGTAAAACATAACTTCTTGAGTCCTCTTTGCACATTTTAAGTACACAAATTTCTTTTCATATTTTAATGTTAAACTATTTGCAAAGTAAATGCACAATTCTTAATGCGTATTATTTACAGTTTATGAATATCTTACAAGTTTAATAAATATTTAACTTTTCCTATGTAGATAAAAATCTTTCCTTTTTTAAATCTTAAAAATTTTAGTACACTTATCAATATAATTAATTATTTATTCCTAATATTCAAAATTAAAAACCTTTATTTGAATGAAAATAAATCATTTTTAGATTGAAAATGATTTTTTGTACAAATCAAATTTATTCAAAGTAATTCACTTATTTTAAAATTTAAACAAATGTACATTAAAAATTAAAATTTAATACATAGAGAAATACAAAAAATACAAGTTCTATATAAAAACACATGAAGTTAAGAATGCAGTTTTGATTCTAAATATACAATAAAATGATTCTTTTCAATCATGGAATTTTGAAAATAATTATCGGATGATTAAATTCCTCAAGTGCTTCCTAAAGCAAATTGAAAATATATTCTATTACATTAAATTTTTTTTAATAAATGGTAGAAATATCTTACAATAATTTGAGTTCGTAATAAAAATAAATTAATTTTAAATTTTTGCAAAACTATAAATAATTTATTTTCGTTTTCCATTTTCAAAATTGAATGTTTGAATAAGTATTAAATTATTTGCTTACTTGGAAATTCTTAGTTTTACCAGAATGTTAAATTTTACTGCTTAGTCAAAAAATTTAATTTTTTCATTGTTTTAAGTTTTTAAATATAAAATGTCAGATAGGAGTTATGATTTTGTTTAAAAAGATGACAGAGGAAACAGATAATTTCTTTTAAATTTAAATTATTTTTTTCAAACTTTAAAATACTGTTTATTAAGTAAGATTATACTATAAAATTAAAAAATACCTTAAATGTTTTGATGTTTCATTTGTCAATACAATAGCATGATTTCTAAATTACATATATATGAAAAATTTGCATATTTATTGCACATTTATATAAAGACTACGCTCACATTTAAAATAAATTTGGGAACTTTTCTTCAAATTGTATATTTTTTGAAAAATCATTTTTTTCTTTGACCTAACTGAATCAATATATGTATAAGCATTTACAAAATAGTATTTAGAGAATTTGACGGAATATAAAAAAGAAAGATTAAATTGAAGTTTTTATATTTTATTAACTTGATATTTTTGATAATTTAAATTTTCAGTAAATAAAATTACTAGCCTGCAAATTAATTTTGGTGAGTACTTGAAATATTAAACTTTTATCTAGGGGATACAGTTAAAAATAATATTATGAATACTATCAGTCTGTATTATTTCAACTTTTATTTATCACAACTTATTATTAAATTATATAATTTCGTAAAATAAAGAAAATTTCATATAAAAACAAATATATTGATGTTCTCAAAATGTTAATTTAGAAATTGAATAACTTGCTACGTTTTAATTTTGAATATGTCTTATTTATTTAGCATAAAAAAGAAGCATAAAGGGCCAAATAAGAAAATAAGCTGTGTTAAATTAAATTTTACATTTCTTATAATAATGCAATTTAAAAAAAATAATCATGTTCAAATAATTTTCTCAACACTCACTAACAGTTGTAAATACAAAATATTAGCAAAACTTTATGCTTTTATTTATAAGTATATTATGATGATGAATTATCACCATTACTTATTATTTCAGTTTATTAATGTACCTTTAGACACCAAAACATATCTTTTATGGCAGTTGGAAGTTATGGTTGAATTATTTATCTCCACTGTCTTTATTTCTTTACTTTTTATTTGATTCATCTTTCAATTAATTTTTCAAATTAAACAGAATACGTCTTTGATTATCTTTGCAAATTAATAAAACAATTCAGAATTATCATAAGCATAATGAAGAAATATTTTTCACATTTCATTAAGTCTGTTTAGTTTATATATTGTGTTGCATATTGTTATTTTTCAATACGAAGACTACAAGCACTTTTATTATACGTTTAATCTTGTATAAAACATTCCGAATAACTTCTTCATATGAAGTATATTTAATCAAGCTTTACAAACAGCCCATTGTTTCTTAATTCCAGTTAATAATCTTTACACGCATTTATAATTTAATATAACTTGAAATATATTCTTTTTTAAGAGCCCATCAACAATTTTTCATTTTCTGAAATAGTTTGTACCTAAAAGCATATTTACTAAATTATGAATCAAATTTTATCATGTTACAAATGTATTTTCTTTAAAAAATGTATTAGCAGATACAAATACAGCTGAATGTTCATTTATGACCATAAATTTTTGAAATTGTTATAACAAAATCACTGATACGCAGTATAGGACTTCTCCAAAAATTAATATAAACTTCCACATTCTTTGAATTTGAAAAGTAGAAACTATAAATAACTTTGGTAATATGTATCACAAATTCTATTTTTAATTTGCTTCTTGTGATGGCTTAGTCCTCACGAACTTCTTTCACATGAATGCATTTTCATTATTTATACCGAAATGCTATGGAAAATTAATTTAAAATAATGTAAATGTTTTAAACGGGTATTGCTTTGAATATTTATATGAATATCTACTCTTATATTATTTGAAGCATGCTTTATTTACAAGATTACATATCTATATTGAATTCCTAAGAAAGCAAATGAAAGCAAAGTTTAAATGTTTCGTAAAAGAAAGGAATTATGTTTTACTTAAATATATTTAATAAAAGTGCACTTATTGGGATAAACATAAAATACTAAAATTGGAATATTTGCGTAAAGGTTTGAATCTATAAGTACAAGGAATAATTTAAATAAGAATCGATGTAAATAGCTACATATTTTAATTATTATTCAAATGTCTAAATTCAAATATGAAGCAGTTTGCGATTATTATCAAATTAATGAATGCATAATGCTGCAAATTTTAATGTGCTATTTCTATTTCACATGTTGCAGGTGTCATTTTATAAAATCTCTAAAACTACTAATTACAATTAAAGATTTATTTCAGTAAAAATATTTGTTCCTATTCTTTACTGACCATATGTTTACCTAAATTATACCATATATGGGAACAATAATAAAGTATGTTCATTTATATAAGCGAAACTAAAAGCTTAAATGTAGCTTTTAGATTTGCAAGTTTTAGTTTGTTATAATTTTATAAATTATTGTTTTGTTTGGGTTATTGTTATTTTTCAATACTTTATACAAACTGTATCAGATAAAATCATAATATTTATTCCTTGCATATTAGTGTATCATGATTTCTTTGAAAATCTTTCAGTTGAAAATTCAAAAATATAAAACTTACTCAGTGTAATTTTTATATATAAAAATATAAAACTTACTCAGTGTAATTTTTATATTTTTCATTAAATAATACTAATCATCAATAGTTTTGTCAATAATGATAATAACACCGAGTTCTTCAGTTATTATGTATCATATATATAGCTATTATATATAATTATTAAAAGAAAAAATTAAAAAATTATTAATAAACTTAAAATAATACATAATTTCTTTGATTTATCTGATTTGTAAATAAAGTGCACACACTTTACTTTACCGACAATTCAGGAAGTTGTTGGATATTTCCAACAGGATCATTAGCAGCTCTACCTTGCTCTTCTTGAAGGAAATGTAAAAATATCCCAGTTTGAGATATTGACATGCAGCTATTTTTGAAGGTTTATTGAATCATGTGGTATGTTTTTGTATGTTTCTTCTCCAGCCACATGCAAAATGTGATGGTAACTCGTTGTTCCAGTGTTTTCTAAAGCGCACCATGCTGCAACGTGCAAAACCATATTTCCTGCTGAAAGACTTTCTAATATCTCGGTAATAAGCTGTGTGGGGAACTCCCATTATTATCTACAGATGGCAATACCAGCTCGCCGATTCGAACTTTCTTCCAAACTGTAGTTTAGGACTGGTAGAAAAGAACCAGTTGGATTCTCACTCACATGCATGTAGCACAATCTAATCTTGCTAACTTCATAATTATTTATAATCAGTTAAATGATTTGTTATACTTTTGTTGGCTAATAAATCAGTGATATAAATATATAGTAACTGTGTAAACTAATTCTATTATAAGCTAACTGTAATGGGTGAGCTCGTGTAAAGCACGCTGCCGCTGCTGAACATCGAAACACTGAATTGCAATCCAAGTTAATCAGACTATCTATTATGTTCCTAGAGTTTCTTTGTGTTTTTTTTGTTCAACCAACGTGTGTTTAAAATATTTTGTTTTGTGCTCAAAAGAAATTATTTTGAACGACCATATGCTTCGTATTCAGTTCTGTGAATTACGATTGTAAATGTCATGATTCTGAGCTTTGGCAATCTTGTTGCTGAACTGAGGAATACTTCATACTATTTTTTTCATTTTTTTCTTTGCCTATGCTTAAAATGAGGTATGCCTATCTTATATATAATTTTTTCTCTTTCCCTACTTTGTTATGAGTATATCTGCGTTAATTAGTCCTTTATGAACATTTTTTCGTCATTTTATTATTGATTTATGTATATATTTTCTTGATTTTACTTTAAATTCAAATATGTTCCAATCAGTAGAATCAGAAATTATGAATTTGGCGAATGATTTTGAATCCTCCAGAATCTGGGCAATATGATGCCCTCAAAAATTATTTATTTGAATTAAACTCTAAAAGCGAGGCTTCCAAAATTCGCACTTTACTGCAGGGATTTGAGCTTGGTGATCAACCCCCATCCGAATTACTAACACGTATGTGTGGTCTCGATGGAGAAACAATTGGAGAATCGTTGTAAAAATCATAATGGCTTGATAGACTTCCCAGTACAACAAAGAGCATTCTGGCAGCTTTAAATGATAATTTAACTAATTTAGATACCGTAGCTGATAAAATCACTAATTTGGAAATTCTAATTGGAATTCAATGCACAAGTGTCGATCCAGTTTTGCAAACCTCTCAGTTAGAGCATAGAATAGCTCAGTTAACAAATCAAGTGAGCGAACTTTCTGTATTGTTCAGCGCCGCACCAACCACCGTACTCCAAATTTCACACGAAGTAGATCCCGTAGTCAATCAGGTTGACTTACCTATAAAGTGCCAGCAAATGAGATATGTTTCTATCATATTAATTTTGGTGCAATCGCTTGCAAATATAATTCTCCATGTAGTTTTTAAAATTTGGAAGACTAGATAGGCAATCGCCTCACGGCCATGATAGCGAAGGCCGAATCAACCATATCTTACTGGCCGATCCGAAAACAAATTGATCTTTTAATGCTGACATCAGTGCAGATATTTCCGTAATACCAAATTTTCATTCTACATGAACTTAATATTTCTAAGACTTGGTTCCTTTAACTGCCAATGGAACAAAAATACCAACATACGGTACTAAATTAATTACCCTAATTTCGACTTACTACGAGTATTTACGTGATCTTTTGCTATCACGAATGTCAACCAACCAATTATTGAAAGTAATTTTTAGACGATTTCTCTCTCGTGGAATGATCTTAAATTATTGCCCCTTTAAATAGTAACATAAGCATGTTATTTTGTGATTCGTAATTTGGCAAAATTATTTTTCAGTATCCTGATCTTAAAAATGCATCTAAAGTAATAAATAGCAAATAAATTCAGTTATTGTAATAAATTCAGTAATAAATAAAGTAATAAATTCAGTTACTGTTTTTCGTCATATAGAAACGAAAGGTCCTCATGTTTTCTCGAATCCCCTCCTACTTCCCCTGATA
The DNA here is from genome assembly GCA_026290005.1 of Latrodectus geometricus. NCBI lineage: Eukaryota > Metazoa > Arthropoda > Arachnida > Araneae > Theridiidae > Latrodectus > Latrodectus geometricus. Next base: position 27,792 of record JAPDSC010059481.1, read on the forward strand.
TTCTTCTAGCTGCGCGGCAGGAGTTTGAATACTTTATGTCACAAGACATTATTCGACCCTTTAAAAGCCCATGTGCTAGTCTACATGGTAAGAAAAGCACCTGGAGAGGGGTGACCTTGTGTGGATTTTAGGTGTCTTAATTTTGTCACTATCCCTGACCGCTATCCTGTATCGCATATCCAAATTGCACCCAAAGGTTTCATGGAAAAATAAATCTTTTGTATTCTGGACTTAACTCGTGCATACCATAAGAACCCAGTTAAACCTGATGATATCCGTAAAACTGTGGTCACAACTCTTTTTGACTTGTTGAAATTGTCACAATGTCTTTTTGTCTTCGAAATGCAGGTCAGATATTTCAGAGGTACATCCATCAAATATTATTAGGTCTCTACTTTTGTGTACCATATTTTGATGATATTTTAATTCCACCAGCAGTCGCTGAAGAACACATGAAACATCTCCATAAAGTTTTTGAACTTTTAAAACTGCATGGATTAAAATTAGATACTTCAAAATGCTTGCTAGATAAACAATCAGTCTTTTTCTTAGGTTTTATTATAGCATCTGAAGATGTTAACGTTCTTCCTGGAAAAGTCAAAGCTATTACCCATTTTTCCAAACTACAAACTATCGTAAAACTCAAACTTTTTATGGAAATGTTAATGCTTTATCAGTGATTTATTCTTAGAGCAGCTATTACACAAGCTTCAACTCATAAATTATTAAAAGATTCGAAGAAGAATGATATACGTCCTGTGGTTTGGTCTGAGACTACCTGTAGTTGTTTCGAAAAATGTAAAACTGATCTCGCTTTCTTAATTCAGCACAGATATCAGACATATTTCTGGAGCTGATAATGTGGAATCTAATAACTTATCACGAATTAATGACACAGATTCTCAGTCTGCTATAGATTTTTCAGTCTGCAATCGATTTCTCAGTAATTACTCGATCTCAAAAAAAAAAAAATGACGAATTGAAGCGATTAATGTCAGGTTCCAGTCTTCCTTAAAACTGCACTCACAATCAAAGTTATCTGTGATACAAGTGGTGACAAAATGTGCCCCTATATTCCTGTAAACTTTCGTCGTAAAATCTTTGACATCCTATATGGATTGTCATACCCTAGAACTCGAGCCACCAAAAATTAATACTAGACCATTATGTATGGCCTTCCATTGGAAAAGACGTCACTAAGTGGACTCGTAAATGTATTTACTGTAAAAAATCTAAAATTTCAAGATATACATACAGCTCACTTCAGCAGTTCGTTCCACTATCTCATCGCTTCAATCATATCCATATAAATCTAGTAGAGCCACTTCCATCTTCAGAAGGTATCCCATACCTCCTCACGTGTATTGATCGTTTCACACGATGGACAGAAGTCATTCCTTTCAAAGACATTTCTATAGAAACAGTGGCTTGTGCTATTCTAGACCAATGGATTGCCCGTTTTGGACTTCCATCAGTCATTACTACTGATCAATGACCTCAGTTACGATCACAGTAGTTTTCGTCTCTAGTTTCCTTCTTACAATAAAACAAACAAGAACATCACTATACCATCCTGAAAGCAATAGTCTGGTTAAACGTTTCTTCCATTCACTGAAGCAAACACTGAAATGTTACCAGATCCATAAATGGACTGAAGCCTTACCTTTCATTGTTCTCGGACTATGCTCAGCATTCAAAGCTGATCTCCAGTCCACTAGTTCTGGTTTGGCATATAGTACTACTCTATGGTTTACTGCAAAATTTTTTCATTTTCTGAAGTTCCAAAAACTGAGATAACTGAGTTTCTTCAGAAACTTCGGAGTGTTATGCAATCTCTCGTTCAAAAACCAACATCTTCTCATGTTCAGTCTTCAGTGTTTGTACATTCAGCATTTGAGACATGCTCCCATGCCTTTGTACGATATGATGGTGTAAAGAAAGCTTTGCAACAGCTGTACAAGGGCTCATTCAAAATGTTGGAACGTACTCCCAAGCACTTTACTTAGCTCATCAGAGACAGCTTAAAGTCATTGGATTAAAAGGGCTCAAACCAGCTTTGCTTTTGTCGGACGATATAACACCGATAACTCTTTCAATTTTTCCAGCACACACAAGTGACTCCTTCCTAAAGGCATCACCTCCGACGTCATCAGACAACGTTCCTACACCAGTAACAAAACGTTCAGGTCGTCATTCATATTCATCCCAAGGTATCTCTAACTTCTCGTACCTCTGGTACTTGGGTGGGGGAAGAGTAGCATAGTTAACTCCCATTACTATCCACGTGTAGCAACTTCTACTCGCTGATTCGAAGCTTCTCCCAGACTGTAGTTTAAGAATGGTAAAAAAGAATCATTTGTATTCTCGCTCGCCTGCACGTTGCATACTAATTTTTATAGTGTGTAACGTAAAACACGTGGTACACTAATTCTTATTAGAATCTAAAAATATTTTAATAATCTGTCCAAATTTAGCAAGATACATTAAGCTAACTTTAATATCTTAAAGTTATCTAATAAATCTTGCTACCTTTATCTGTGAAATTATTTATCGTCAAAATTAAATGATTTTTTAAACTGATGTTGCCTAATTAATCAGTGATATATAACAGTTTAAATTAATTCTAATATATGGTAAATTATGCCTCGTTATGTCTAAAAAGTTAAATCCCTATTATCATTTCCGCTGAAAAATGTACTCGGTGATTAACAGTCATGTCAGAAAAAGAAAATGTTCAATATTTTTATAACTCAAGTTATCTGTTAAACTTTATGTTTTTGCATTTAGAAAGAAAATTAAGTCAAAATTTACTTTTTAATTTTTCGGATTTTATTTATTTTAGTTCACCGTTTACAAAAACGTATCATAAATTGTGCCTTTGTGTTATCACTGGATCAATATCTTTTTAGTTTATTACTAGATTAAAATTTAAAACATTTTTTGTAATATTTTTTGTAATAATAAGTTCAACAGATTAACAATTTGTAATACCTTCATGTGATACACTAAAATTTCATGTTCCCACTTTTAAACTTAAACTTCAATCAGAATTGGTTTTTATAAATAATTTGATTTTTTTTTATTTTTGGATTCCATATTCAAAATTATTTTATTTGTGTCCTGCTTCTGTTTTAGTTACATTAATTAAATGTTTGTCTTTTTAGTTCTTAGATAGCCACGTCTTTGAAATCATAATATATATATTTCCTGGTAAAGTATAAACTAATATGGTACGTTTTGGGTGAAATTTATATATTGAACTGTATTTAAAATTAATTTAACTGAACTTGGTGAAATAGGTACATTTAGATAATATTTATAATGCTAAAATATATTTATCTTCAGTTTCATAATATCTTTGCTTTTATACATACTTTTAAATTTCGGTTTTGCATTTGAATTATTAGATTTCATAAGAAATTTTATGAGATCATAAAACAAATACAAAATCTTTTCATTTGCAGTTTAAACGCAGTTATATTTCAATTGTTTTAATTTATATATATTAAATATATTTATTTCGACAATAACACAAGTAAAAAATAATATTTTTGAAAGTAAGAAATAATTTTTAAAAATATATATAACTTGCAAAATTTAATTAGGAAATATCTCTTATGGAATTTACTGAAATAGCTCTCTTTGCATAAATTATTTCATTGAATAAAAAACTAAGACGAATATTGCATAAATTTTCTTCTTAATCAGATTATTGGAAATCTCTTTGATCTTCTGAAGATTCTATTTCATCTCATATGAAGTTTTGGAAAGTTTCTAATTTGCATTTCAGAACTGAAATTGGTAAGTAAGAAATAGTTAAGGAATTGATGTATACTTTTTTAATTAACTATGCCCATATGTTGTAAAGAATAATTACAAACTGAGATTTTCTTGAAGAAAGTTCTTGCGTATTTGGTACTTATTTAATGAAATATTAATTACAATTAAAATAAAATATTGATCAAAATGCCAGTATATAATTTTCACATTTATGACTTAAAATAATAAACAATAAAAAATTATTAAATAAATAAAAAATTAATTTATTTTTTAAATTAGTATTGAATGATGTTTGTTAATGCTAGTTAAAATAAACGTAATTGATTTTCACTTACTGAAAAATTAATTTATTGAAAAAAATCTCACTCTTATTTCAAAAGTGTCTTTCAAAACTTGAGTTTTGAAAATTGTGTAATGTTTACGGTCAAACATATAATGTAAATATATTTTGTCAAGTATATTATAGTTTAAAATAATATAAAAATCATAATAACGGAAAAATCTGATAAAACATTGCAAGAAATTAGAAGAATTCAAAACATTTATATAGAATTTTAATATCTATTATATAATTATTGAAAATAGAAAATATTTATCTTTCCTTAAGATTTAAGAATAGAATTTTAATAACGCCATTGAAAAACAAAACTACTAAATGAAAGCGAACTATGAAGAAAAATAGATATGTTTATGATATAAAGTTACTAATGGATTTAAAAAATGTATGTAGAAAATAAAATTTGATATAAATAAATTTTGAATAAAAATAGTCGCTTAAATTTTTACTTATTCTTAAAACAAATTAAACAATTTTAACCTATTGAAATAGTTTTATGAATGTTTTAGAAATATAAAAAGATTAGCCATGTTCCCTTAAAGTGATATGACAAAGTTTGCATTTAATATTTGATTGAAATGTTTTTGATATTAATTATTATTAATAAATTTTTAAATAATTTTAAAGTAAAAATGTTGAAGCATTTTAAAGAAATATCAGGAGAGTTTTCAAACAGTACTTTATTCGTTTCTTGAAAGAAACACTTTATGAATTAAAAAGAAATATTGAATTCAAGGACTTTCATAATACATTTGAAAACCATATTATTGATATATATATATATATATATATATAGATATCATTTTGTTAAATTGTTTTAAATTGGAAAATTTTAAAATTAAAAGAAGAAGTCAATAAATATTTTCCTTTTGAAATTTAAAAATACGTGACAACAAACATTTTTCATTTATAGGTCTCAGAAATTTATCAATTAAAAGTACTTCCTTTTCACTATCTAAATGAAAACGTATTTGAGAAAGGCTGAAATAGTTTCATCGTCAAAGATATAATTCTCGTATTGAAATATACAAGTTGAGGAGACTTATATAATTATATAAATGCTAGAGAGTAGATTTTAATAAAAGAAACGCATTACGAAACACTTTAATTGCTTTTAATGTCAAATTAACAATGATGTTTAATTATCTATAATAATCACCAATGATACATATTGTAGCTATAATTTGGTGTAAACACAAATTTTTGATTACTGATTATATCAATATATATCAATCATATTTTCTGAAGTTACATTCTCGAGACTACCATTTTTTAAAAATACTGCTCATTATTAATTTTACATTAAAATATTTTCAAATAAATCTCAAAATTTCAAATAAATCTCATAATGACAAATATTCAAAATTTATTACTTCATATTTCCATAAGTTACATACCGTATTATTAAAACATTTAAGTGTACAAAATATTTTAAATAACATAAATAACATCCAGAAATTTTGTTCTGAGTTTAAAGCTCAATGATATCTTTTATTTAGTATGTAACATGAATAATTGCATTCATAATAAAGGAAAACGAAGATATTTTTTTAATTAAAAAATTCCAAATTATATACAAAATTTTTCTATTATTCTAATTTGAATAACATATTATCTTCAGTAAATGAGAGAGTATTATTTTGATTAATTTTAGAGTCTATTGTTTAAGATTTTTATAATAGAAAAACTTAAATAATTTTGTATTATGAATAAAAATAGTATTTTAAAGGAACATTCTTACAATATATGAAAGACTTTTCTCCCAACAAAAGCTAAAATTAAAGCTCCTTATACATACCAACAGAATTCGAGTTAATTACTATTATGGTATAAATTCTTAAAAATAATTTCCTTATTTTGAACAAGCCTAAGCATGTAAATCTTAATTAGGAAAAAGAAATCAGTTAAAAAAAACAACTCTTAAGATTAAAGTTTGAAATAATAATAATAATGTCAAATAAATTATTACATCTTTCTATTAGTTAAATTTATAGATCTATAGTGTAAAAATCTTATATTGTTTATAGATTATAAATACGCAGAATGAGTTTTAACATGAAATGCTTGGTGAGAAATGAGAGGAAATAAAGTTTTCACAGCCCCAGCACAAGAGGAGTTGCATAAATGTAGCAAATTTACCGAGACTGCAACCTTTAGAGAAATTTTGTAATTTGTCGTACAATTCGTACTTGAGATATGATAAAGAAATACAATAATATTTCTTAAGCTTTTCTTGTTCATAATTTTCACAGTATCTCTCTATCCAGTCTTATCCCATTTTTACACTTCCTAGTTTCTTTTTTATCATAAAAGGCTATAATATACTTGCATGGACATTTCATCACTCGGAATTTTTTCCTTTTTTTCTTGAATTTTTCTTAATTGATTAATCTTTTACACTTCTTGAGCGTATCAAGAACTTCGCCATAAACTTTGTAGAAGCACTGTCCAACTAAGGTTGGCGCAACTAGTCCTTTTTGGACCATGCGCCAGAAAACCCTATCAACCAATTTGCTTAGTGTATAAATCAAGTTCTCCCTTTTCTTCTTTTATTGAGAAACAAAAATTCGAAAGTGGTATGAGTCATAAAATTTTTATTATCTAACGATTTTTACTTTTCATGTAAGAAAGATTACTCGAACAGAAAATAGCAATTGTTTTCATTTATTTACATTTCTAGTCTTTTCGGAATCATTTGGAAAAAATTATCGAATTATCAAAAGTTTACTATTTATTTATTCCATACATATTCCTGCATATTACATTAATTCTTTGCATTAACTTTACACTAAAATTAAACATTACGCAGAAACTTCAAATATTAAGTTAGACTTAGAATGAAATACGAATAAAAATATGAGATATATTACAATCAAATTCATCAAATCATTGTAAATCATTAATCCTAAAATGACTTAAATACTTATTGTCTTTTTAAAAAATGTTTCTTAAATTTACAAAAATAAATTACATTCCTTATACTTAAAAAATTACAATTTTCAAATCAGGAATTTTATAAAATTTTTTTCTAGTAAACAAATTTGTAGAATTTTGTTTTTATACATACATGCATGTATTTTAAAGGATTTTTCTAAGAAGTTTATAAATGATTTTGTTTTTATAGAAATATTTTAAGGGGAGTGCACTGCAAAAGTAATTTTCCAGTTTTTTTTAAAAATAAATTCTCTTAAGTACATATTTCAATGGAAATTTCATTATTATCTTTTAATTACTTACGAATCCTTTTATCATTTTAAGAATAAATGAACTTGATTTAGAAATTGAAAAGTTTGGCTGTTAATATTTTGAATAAATGCACAATGTTCTCTGCATTGATTTAAAAATTTCCCCTCTTTATTTTGTTTTAAGACAAACGACAATTTTCTATTTTCAAAATCTCATGAGATTGATTTTGCATAACTAATATTTGCTTAAATAATGAAAAACTATGTGATAGTTTTTATCATAATTTAATTTTTTGTGTTGCTTAAAAATACAATATAAATTACTTTCGTGGCAAAAAGTAGTTTAAAATGTGTTTCATTTGTAACTTTTTGATATAGATGACATTGAAATAACGTTGTAAACTACTTTTTTGTGCACATGCATGAACATTTTCATTTTCTTATATCAGAATAAGAATTCAGTGAGGGGACATAATGCTAGGAATTTTATGCTGCCGAAACATACATCATGAGAATTTAAAGGTAGTAATAATTGAAATCAGGGAACATACAATATGAAAAGAACGAAAATATTTTACTCAATTTTCTCACTTAATTTATAAAATGTTATATTTTACTAAATGAGCTATTATAAATTTACGTATCATATATAATTATTTTCAAAATTTTAAGACATAAAATTTCATTAGGAAAAAAATTGTTTAAAGTATAATTTTTTTACTAATAAGTAACAAAGTAAAATTTTATCACTACGTATGAAATATGGTATAATGTTGACTTAAATATTTTAATATTATGAAGATTTTTGTTTGAAATTCAAAATTTGTTATTATAGACAATTTTCCTTCATAAACTAATGAAGAGTGAAAGATCATTGATAACAATATAGCATTTATTAACACCTTTCAGAATTTATGAAATTATTTTTTTTATGTATTGAATCATATTATTAATTAACTTGTGACTCTTTTGCTCGTATTGGTTAAGAATTAAAATAATTTGAAATAATTAATGAATTTTCTTCAGTATATGCTAACTATTAGAGAAATAGTCATCTAAATATTTGTGATTTCATAAAGAAAAAAAATATCTTGGTTAAAGTTTTTTTTTTTCTCTTGAAATGCCTATTTCATTTGAAAGAAAAATCTGAAAAACAATGTACAGAAATTTACACTATTTTAAAAAGATAATTATTCTCATTTGAAATTTGGGTATAATATTGATACATACGATGCCTTTTTTATCAATATAAATCGGCAATATTTAATTATTGATTTACTTTAAGGAGTTTATATTTGCATTTAAAATATTTTATTAATATTACAGAAGTAAAATAAAAAAATCACTGATGAGAAACATTTTAATTCGGAAATATTTAGAAAACAAATAAAAATTTATAAGTTCAAAACATTTTTCAAGGAATAAACATGTTATAGTAGTTTTATCAAATATTATATGATTTTATCAAATGTTTTATAATTTTATCTTATATTATATATTTTTTATCAAATATTCCTGTAACTGTAATAGCTCACATGTAATAGCTCAGTTATATGAATAGAAAAGGATGTGAGAAAAAACATTTATTTAATTTTGAATTAAATGTATACAAGATATAACGCTCAACAATTTAAAAAAAATTATAAAAAATATTATCATTATATTTATATGTTAAAAAAAAGAATTTAAATTGCCTTCTTTTTTAATATCTCGAATTCAAACGGTAAATGTTTTTTGAATTTAAATTAAATTTTCAATCATATTTTTTACATTTTATATCTATTTGCTGGAGTAATGAAAAGAAAACTGAAAAATTGAAACTATAATATTATTGAAATAATTAAGAAATATTTCAATTTTGGACTAGAAATACATTAAGATGGTAAATTAAGAATATATTTTATAAACAGAAATCTCTCTCCAAAATGTTTGGGTTACATTTAGGTTTTAAAAATTATATTTATGATATTTTCAGAGTGTTTTAAATAATATTTAACAACACCTTCCCATTTCTGTTGCGAAGATTGAACTGGGTGTTGATTAAATGCCTTGAATCCTCAAAGTTTTTGAATCGATGAATAAATGCATTTAAAAATTCATTAACTTTATTTCTTTGAAGAATAAAAGACGATTGCATGAGTTTTCTATATTAAAAAGTAATCTGAAGACACATACTACTAAATCAAGTAAATTATATTGCTCTTGCATTTTGTGTATTTTATAACCATCTTTCATTGTTTCAGTTTTAATGATTTTGACTCAGTTTATAATACTGTTGAAGATGACAAACATTATTTGTTTTCTTGGCATTTCTTTTCATGAGTATATTGGGTGTTTGTCAAAGATCAGTATTTTATTTTCTTGATATGATAAATTGCTAAATTATAAAAAAAAGTTATTATATTTTTATAAGCTGCAGTGCTTTTAGAAATGAACCACCAGCCTTTATTTTTAAGCAATTTAAGGTCTTTTATTCTAACACTTTCCTCTTTTGGTGCTTAGTTAAATTACAGATAAATCTATAGCAAACTATATTATTTCATGCACAATTATGTCTAAATAATTGAATTTACGTTAGATATATCTATATTGTTTATATTTGATCTCAATTACTCATAAATGTTCATCAAAATTCTCTGTTTATAAATTGAGAAAGTTCTAACAAAGGAATTAAGGAATGAGCTGGAAATATTTTTTTTTTAAATAAATGTATTAAAATATTTCTAGAAGTGATTTGATATGAAGTTATTTCAAAGTTATCCACAGTATCAATTTACTAGCCATACTTTTTATGTTTTATAAACGATGGTTTTTTTAAAGTAAAATTGCTTATGCGGAATAAATGGTAATAAAAATATATTTATGCATCGCATTTTGAATGTTTTTTTAATTGTTAAAAATATGTAAGCTTTAAATTATAAGAAGGAATCATTGTATCGAAAATGGTGGGTGTATAATATTATGTAAAAATCACAAACTTAAATTTTGTTGTAATTATTTTTATATTTTTTATAAAGCTTTAAATTTTATAATATATTAGTATGAATACCAAATACATATTTTCATACATATATTTCCTACATTATATACAGATTTCATATGTACATAATTCTTACTATATACTTTTTTAACAAACTCACAAACTCATAGAAATCCCTGTAATAATAATTAATTGTAGTTGATATATTTGGCAGTAACTTTCTTAATATTTTTTTCGCATGAAATTTCCGGTAAATTATATTATTTCTTTTTAAATTTATCTGTTTTAAATTCCTGTTTTTTTTACATAGAACTATAATTGTCATTAAAGAATTTTAAACATCTCATTCATTTAGCAACATTTACAGCATAATTCAATCAGATTTTTTTCACTACGAAGAGTTTTTCGATCTTTGTCATCTCACTTCGTTGTTTATATGATACATGTGGGGAAAAAGTGCAGTGAATGTTGCCTCAAGTCTTATTATTTGGGAATGAGTAGAGTTTTGTAACAGTTAATTTAAGTTTAAATACGAATTTTTTATATGCATTATAAAAAAATTAATTTCTGAAGTAAATTTGAATTTTAATTATTATATAACCTTTCATACAAATAAAAAAAAATTCTTATTTGTATGTATTGTATTTTTTTAATTTGTACAAATAAAAAATAATTTTTTTGCATTTTTTCTTTGAGATAATGATGGATTTAAAAAAAAATTGTTTCCTTTTTTATGGATCCATAATCCAAAAGTCTTAAGTCACACATATGGATTAACCTCCAAACTTAAGTATTTATAAAAAATTTTAAAAACATAAAATTAAATTTTATTTTCAAAGATTTATTAAAGAACCTTCCTTTTTTTACAAATATCAAGTATGATTTCGTTGATTTTAAAAGCATGATATACATAAAAAACTAGTATATATGTCAAGGGGAGTATAATAACAAATTTTATAAAATAATAATTTTAACCCTCTAACGCATTTTCTTATATCTGACATTAGCTAAAGTTACTGATAAATTTACTCAAGTATTTCACAATTTCGTTCTTGTATCTCAAAGTTATTTTACTTCTAAACTTTTTTGAGATCCGTTGCAGTAAAAGTAAGTAGAATAGATTATAATTAATAATATTTAACAAAGATGGCACATGGATAATTTTTTTACCAGTTTTTTTCCGAAAATAACTCTTGCTTTAAGGGGTTAAATTTAAATTATTATTAAAACATAAATTAATAAGAAAAAATCAGTTATGTTAAGAAGTTAATTTCATAGAACATTAATACTGAAAGAAAGGTAATCCTCTGCAATGAAAAATATTTTAATTCACAAAGCATTAATTATAAATAGTTAAAAGTAGCTTTGAATTATATCTTGCATCAAACTCAATGGGTGATTCTTCAACTTTTGTTTGCATGGAAACATCATACATTAATTAGAAAATTTGTTATTCTTACCTTTGAAATATTCCTCCTCCTTTTTTCCATTATTTTATATAAACAAAATACTTTTGAGAATTAGAATAATAAAAATGCAAAGATTTTTAGAGAAAAAAAATGCCAGAAATAAAATATTCCCTGATAACTACATTTATAGTAAAATCAAAACTGTAACTTCATTTCAAGAAACTTTAAATTTCGTTTTGCCAAAAACTGCTTATTTTTGAAACTGGCTTAAGTTACGAACGAGTTGAAAATTATACTTGAAAAAATACATTTTAGATTTTCCTGGACAATTCAATAGAAATGTGAAAGTTTGCTCATGAGGAACTTCGAATCTTCACTGATTTGTAAAATGTATGCAATAACTTACAAAAAATAAGCCTTTTCTATCTAAACACCTGGGGGTAAAATGTTTATACCAAACTATATCACATAGACGTTTTCTCTTTTTTTTTTGCAAAATAGAATATATAAGTTAGTAGTTCTTTGATAAATTTTAGAACTTATTATATATTTATAAAGTTGTAGTAAGTCTATATAGTATTGTTAATACAAATGGAAAAATCAATAAATTGTTTATCTATATATATATATATATATATATATATATATATATATATATAATTCTACTATTGAATGAGAAGACTGTATTTTAAAGTTCTTCGTTTGATATTGGATTCATTAAGATTTTTGACATGCCCCCCCCCACACACAGATATATATATATATATATCTCCATATATACAGACGCAACTATTAATCAATTTTAAAGAATAGAAACTGGTTTATAATTTATTAGTAAAAAATTAATGATAAAATTATTAAGTAATGTTTC
>JAPDSC010059482.1:0-10554 GCA_026290005.1 Latrodectus geometricus
ATAAAAAAGTAGAAAAAAATAATAAAATTGTTCATTGTTTTTTTTTTTTATAACATTTGAAGAGAGTATGCACTTTATCCTGTGGTGATCTTTTATCAAAATAATAATAACACTCTTCATTTTTCTACATAATTTTTGTAAAAATATTGATCAACTTGTACTCATACAAAGATTATATAAATTCCTTATTTTATTTAAAAGCATATTTCTAATTACAACATTATAATTTTTATAAAAATATATTGATGAAGTAACAGTATATAAATAAATATTTTAAGTGCACAAATTTAAGCTAGAAATGTCCTAATTATATAGTAGATCAGGATACATGTAGTAAATAATTTTTTTCTCAAAATGAACATCTTTAAATAATGTATTAAAACTGTTAATAACTGGAAAATACTTTAAAAATGTTATGTAACTTCTTTCAGCAGCTTAAAATCTCACGAGTTATCTGTTAAATAACACAAATAATCAAATTTTCACATCTTTATAGAAAATCCTTTCATTGTCTCATTAGTGTATATACAATATAAAAATGTAAATCAAGTTTTATTTGTAAAATATATGGTATAAAGTTTATAGAAATAGTAACAAACACATGTTAATTTCTGACAAAAATAAAAAAAAAAAATTATCAACAACCTTGAATGACTAAAGAACTTACCTTTTTAACACTGACCTACAAAAAACAGGTTTTATTTCAGATGAAACTTAATCAGGCATAAAATATATGGAGATATTTAGGAACTTTTTAATCATATACTATATATATTCTACGTATTATAAATTATTTGATAGAAAGGTGCAAATATTAGTTTTCAATATATATTGAATATACTAAGTTAAAATAAAAATGTTTTTTAATATTAATTTGATAAATTACATTTTATAAAAATTGCTAATATATATATATGTGTAAAATATGACTATTAAATTAAAAATATAAGCAATAAGTTTTACAGACAATCAGTGTGATAAAACTTAGATTTAAAGACAATGTACTGAAAATAATGAAGAAAAAAAAATTAAATGAATAATTTAAAATAAATTTTAACTCAAAATGAATAACTGTTTTAAAATAAATTTGATTTCTACATTCAGATAATAACAAAATTATCAATAAATTGTTATAACATAAAATTTAAAAAACTATAAAATAATGTATTTTTTAAAGATAACTAAATAATTTTACCAAGGAATATTTGACGCATTTTCATTTTGAATTTAATAAAAAGAATCGTGTTTACCATTAAAAATAAATTAAAACTTCAATTTTCCTTATAATTACTTTTCTATACAATAAAAATACTTTGAAAGGAAAAAATAGGAAATTTCGAATGGTGAGAAAAATATATAATACAGTGTAATTCAAGATTCTAATATATGACTAAAAGGAAAAACATCTATTTCATTTAAAAAAGTGACTTTTTTTAAATGAAAACCAAGCATGATTAATATAGGGATCAAATGTTTTTTTAAAGAAAAATATTATGAGCAGCTAAACTAATTTGAAGTTCAAAATTTAAAGTGTTCTAAAATTTAAGATCATACAAACTTTTAAACACAAAATATTATTTTTTATAACTAGAATCAGAAAACTACTAAAAATCTAACATAGTTCAGTTTTTTTATTCAACTTTAGTATTTCGCATATTTGCTCGTTAGTGAACAACATAAACATATGGTAAATATATAAAAACTCACAGAAAATAGGCACATATGTAAACAAATAAAAATAATATCGTAATGACAATATGAAATTTATTTACATATGGAAATGAGTTCAATGATTGAAAATGAATTATAGAATAGTCTGGAGTCGGATTTCATTTTTCCGATGTTTGCTTACAAATGAAGAACTCAAGTACGACTTAAACAAACTGTAAGATTAATTGACTAAAAATATAATACATACTAGTTTTCATAAATTTTAAAACTTACTATCTGATTCTTCAAAGGAAAATATTTAATTCTTATATCAAACGTTCGCGATAAAATTTGCAGACTTAAAGTAACTACTCCAATATCTAAAACAAAAGCTCAATAAATTATTTACAAGAAAATTTTTTTAGCATGAACAATAGTGTTTACACAACTACGGAAATAAATTGAAGCTTACCATAAATGTTATGTTTCTTTATCAAATGACACACATACACGTTGCTTTTAGCAGCCGAAACAGGATGAAAGAAAGTAAAAGAAAAACCGTCAATGATCAAGATTTATCAAGAACAAAATTTCCAAGTTTTTTAAATGTAACCTATTTCTATTCCTACATAGGTTAAGCATTTGGCGGTATAGTTTTGTACAAAGTGGCTTGTATATAGCTTTTCTATTATACTTTGTTATTTTAACCCGTACAGATTGTTAAAAATATTTGAGAATCCTAAATTCTTGAATCAAATGATCATTTTTAGTTAATTCTGTCATAATGCTTGAGGGACAAACACTTTATTAAATAATAGCAAAGAATCTAATCTGAATTTAATAAATAAAAGCTGATAAAAATTATAACAAAAATTAATCTCTGATTTGATGATAATTAATAATGTTAGTACTGTTAGATAAAAAGTAACATGAAAATTCTCTTCATAAAACCTAAAATATATGCTAACGAAGTTATTAAATGATAATTATGGAGTAAGAGAGATTTTTTTGGCATTGAATATTTGAGTATCTTTCTGAAAATCTTATATATTTATTGAGATAAAGCTAGAGACTCTTTTTTTTTAAAAAGCATTTGTTAATTAAACAGCCCCCAAATAATATTCTCCGCTGCTCAACACAAATGATTTATAACTATTATTAATTTAAAATATCAACTAACAATTTGAGAATTAAAGTAGAATGAATAGTACTTTATTAGAAAAAGAGAATGTAATGAAAGAATGTCAAAAAGAAAAAGTGTTGTCTGGAAATAGTAATCATGTGTTACAATATACATGTATCAGGACAATCATGTAGTCATTTGATGGTAAAATAGAATTCCTATTAATATTTTCTGAAATGTTATGGAGACGTTTACTTTTATTGTTAAGGTTCTGAGCAATGAATATTACAAATTCTTCATCTGGTTATAGAAAATTGACGACATTAGTGTGACGTCATGTTTCCAAACAAATACAATGTAAACATTTGATTAATATTGTATTTAAGAGTGCCTTCTTGACAAACTTGGAGATTTTTGTTTGGCTATCGATTCTATTGGTGATTTTTGTTGGCACAGAACAATAAATTGTTCTGTTGCAACCAGAATACGATTGGAAATAAGCCCAGCTTGGTGATTAACTGTGACTACAATTTGGCGAGAATCAAAGGTTAAGCAAACAAAAGGTTAAAAGTTTTAACAAACACGTTATCCTTAAATAATGAATATCAATTTCAAAAATAACAATTTAAAAATCTATCACCTAAGTCTATGGCAGTTTCAATGATAAATGACGCTTAACAGCAAATGTTTGGAAACAATATGACGTCACAACTAATGTCGTCTATTCAACATGTGATATTACGCAATCGCTTTTGAATTTAAATCAATCTATCAATTGTCGTTTGCAGTTTATATTTTTGTTTACATTTCATTTGAACATGTGATAGGCTGATTCCAAAATTGTAAAATTCTGTTATTTATAATATATAATAAATCTTAAATGATGCTTTAAAATTATAAATAAAGAAGGAAGTATTCAAAACATGTCTAATAATAGTACTCCAAATTTCGACTACGAATCGAAAAAATTAGCTTTGCAACTTAAAGGTTATTTATTATTTATTTTATATAAAATGCTTTCGTTAGTAAAATAATGTGAATATGTAAAAAGATAAGCTTGAGTTTATGCTAAAAATGGAATTTATTTATTGAATTTGAAGTAATTTATGAACATTAAGAAAGTAATCACATCAAAAATGTGCAGAATGATTTTAATTTGTTATTTATTTTCTGTAATTAAAGATTTCTGTTATTTGCATTTGTCAAGACTACATTTGAGCGATTGTGTAATCAGAAAAATTGGTAACAATCTTGGTAACAGCTTTGATCTTTGGGAATTAACTACTGTTGTCTTGAAATGTTTTACCATTAACCACATCCTTCATTTATTCCCTCTTTTAGACAACAAATATGGGGTCCTAAATAAAATCATCAAAACTATGATTTTTACCATTTCATCTTAATTTATAATGTTATATATATGATATGTGTGTGTGCTATACATTAAATGAATAGCTTTGTATGTGAGGGCAAATGTGTCAGACGTTGAAATCACTTAATGAGACATAAGATGCTTTATTGTTTTTCTAAATATTTAATTACGTTCTCAAATAGATTTTGTGTGTACATGAATGCAAGCATTTATTAATGTGAAATTCGCATTGAACATTGCAAATCGAACTTCTAATTTATTTTAATTAAAACAATACAAATAACATTTTCTTTTAGAGTAATAATATGTAATGACCTATGTCTGAAGTACTTAGATAAAATTTTAAATATCTTGTACAAGATAAGATATTCAAAATAAATTACTTTAAATAATAGAATGAATCTTATTGAAGTATGTTATATACATATAGAAAGTATGCTATTGACATATAAAGTATCTATTGTTTTGTAATTAATAAAAGATGATACTACTGAATTATTGCTCTCTTAGTGATTATATATTTATAGTTTTTATCCATAGTTATATTTTACTACTTTTATTGTAAAATTGTCTCAAATTAAGCAGTTTATAAAATTTAAAAATTAGATAGTAGAATAATAAGATAATAGTAGAGAATCTAGCAGTTATTGTTAGTATGATTAGCATATTTATATAATTTACATTTAAATTTGTGTAATGGTATTAATTATATTAATATTTTAAATGTTACTTACATACTATGACGACTACTTTGGCAATATTTAGCTATAAAAATTATTATTGGTGAGACTAGCTCAATTTAAATGATGTTACGATTTTTATTATTTAAAGATTTATGATTTAAGGTTTACAATTTTTATAAAACCTAAAACGGACATGATGAGCTCGATTAAAACATTAAAAAAAACTATAGAAAGTTATGCATCTCAATTAAGAAAACATGAATTGAGAAACTTCAAAAACATGAAGGAAGAGTGCATCCATAATCCAAACCGAGACTTGGAAGATTTTGCTTAATACTTACTTGTTTTGTTTGAAAAATTTGAAAAAAGATTAGCTGACTTAATTAAATTGAAAGAAGTATTCAATTTTATGATATTTCCATTTAATGAAAATGTCAACATTGATGGAGTATCTGAAAAATAGAACATTTAATAGATATCACATCAGTCACAGTCGAGGAAGAAATTATTAAATTAAGATGTGATATATTTTTTAAATCCAGAGCATATTAAGCAATACTGATTTTTGGAAATTCATTTCTGAGGAATCGTTTCCAAATATTTAAAAATTGATTTTGTATTTGAAATCATACTTTGGATCAAGGTATCTTTGCGAATCTGCTTTTTCAACCATGAACAAAAAACAAGCATTGGTCGCATTTAACAGATAAACATTTAATTTCGTGTTTATACATTGCAATAAGCTCGTACCAGCCACAATATGATAGACTTTTCACAGATATACTGTACCAAATTTCAACTAAACAAAGTGAGTAGGATGGTCAGTTTTTGATATATGAATACTTTGATTATTTTCGTCAGTAAATTTTTATTTTGTAAATATTAATATTAAGTTTTTTTAGAAAAATTTCATAATTTACCATATTTTCTTGTTACCGAAAATAAATTTGTATGTTAATTTAGCTCTGCCATTGGTTGACCACCTTCGATTTTTTAAATATGGAGTAGACCCCGGATCCCAAAAGTTTGGTCACCCCTGCTCTATAGCCTATGTTAGTGCCTTGGTTATTTTTATAGTTGTCATATTTTTTGTGATATTAAAATAATTTGTTTGAAATACAATTTAATACATTCCATATTAAAGTAATAAATTCTTATTTCTCTTCATCTTATTCACCATATATGTATAATTTAATTTTAGAATAAAATATAAATTATTTTATTAGACTAGTTTTATTTATTTATAAAACAAATATATTAACTTTTAAAGTATTAAACTGTTAAATGATTGCTGTATCAGTGCTAATTTATCTTTTTTTTTTTTTTTTTTTTTAATTTAAATGATTTTCCAAGTAGAGTAAATAAGTTTTATAACTTAGAATTTTTTTTCTGTTCAAGAATTGTTATTCATTTGTTTACACAAATTTTAAGATTTACTAAATTGCAAGTGAACAAATCTTAGTAATTTGTTATCATCAATTTCGGAAATAACATGATTATGAAATTATGTTAAAATATGAATAGTTTAATGTGTACAGTTTGGAATGATAATTTAATGTTATTACTTCTTTTTTTAAAAAAAACTAAATTGCTAATGAAGATTATATAATTTTATAGTTATTAGATACTAAGAAGGATGAACTGTGTATTTAATTAGTGCTTATAAAAGATTTGTGTTGTCATGTTTTTAAATGTCATTAATGTTTAAATAAAAATAATTATTTTTGTGTTATGCATTCGATGTGATTTGTACCACATTACTTAATTAAGCATGTTTTATGTTTAGAAAAATTTTTTAAATAATTTTAATTACTCAAAAAAAAAAAAATGTACTCAATAGTTTCATGAATGTTTCAATATATTCTTGTAAATTAATTTTAGTCAGAATCTGAAGTAAAATAATATTAATTTTTTTCTTAAACTAAACAAAATTAATCTAAAAGAATCCTGTCAGTTATAACAAATTTCTAAAAATTACTAAATTATAATATGGGCATATCACTTAACACTCTGTCCTTTGGTTCAACAGTTTGTGGGCTTGAATCCTGCTTTGAGCTTGTATATTTGTTGTGGTCAGAATCCACTTTATAAATTGGTCATTGTTTAATTAGCCCTCATGTACAAAAAATGACTGTTGGAGATACATAAACTAAGCTTAAATTGAAATATATCCTCATTTATATCAAGTGAAAAAAATATTCTTGCATAAATGTACAAGAGTAGATTCCTTCACTTGACAACACTTTTGATTTGTTCAAAAGTTGATTCTTATTAAAAGTGCTATGCACATTTAGGAACCTTGTCCTTTATTATACATCATGAAAAAATAAATATGTACTAATTATACATTATTTGTTTTTTAAACTTAAAAAATTTTGAAGCTCATTTTTTAAATTATAAAAATTGTATGTATCATTACACTATATTATAGAATTTTTCCCTGATGGGCAAAGTATGCTGACATTTAATTATTTAAATTTTCTATTAACTAATGTAATGATTTTCTTATTAAAAACATTTTCTACTTATATTTATTAAAAGCAAATTATTATTTAAAGTATTTTTTTGCATATTATTGATTTGAAACTATTCTGCTGTAACTGTACAATGGATTGTTTTTAAAAGTTTGTATTATTGCTTTATCAATGAAAACAAATTAATATAAACAAAGGATATTAAGTATTGTTTTAAGTATATTTAATTGATTTAATCCGAACAAAGAGCCATTATTTTGTTGCATATGATTATATGTTTTATTACAACACCTTGGAGGGAAATTAAAGGATATATTTTAAATCGTAATATTTAAATGGTTGTTTTGACAGTAGATGAGAAAATCAAAAATAACAGAAAGCTTATTTTATATCAATAAGCAGGATATTACCAAAAATCTTAGTAAAATTATTAGTAATATTGGTATAAAATAAATGAAGTGTCTATATATCATATAGTATGATTAAACACTAAATACATTGAAGTATTGTTACAGTTTTTATGAAATTCTAGAAGACATTTTCTAAAAATATTCTGAAATATTTCAATGCTTATATATTTTCCCCTTTCTTTAATGTTATAATCTTAATAAGATTCACATCTTCAGGGGCTCTTGAAATATTTTTGTTTCATTTATAGTGTCTATAATATCTAAATTTACTAAAATGTAAATAATTTTTTTTGTTTAGAAAATGAAGATAAATATATTAGTGGCGAATGGTCTTTAAATGAGTCATTAGAAAAAACTGATCAACTTTATAAGTCAGCATTTGCTGAAGCAGGTAACTATTAGATTTTTCTGCTGTTACATGAAACATTTTTATTTATTTTTATTGCTTATTTTATTTTGCATTAATTGATTTAGTTATTAATATAATTCTTTTTTATCATTGTAATTCACTCTATCATATCAATACTATGAATGAGACTGTATTAAATAATCTGCGTGTGGTATCTGTAGTTGAGACTCACATTATTTACAATTGGAGCATACTCGGTAAAATACTTTGTTCGTATACTTTGAAAAATAAATGTTACATGATATTTAATATCAAATACAAATATCATTGATGTGTTACATCTAATTGAGATTAATTTCTTTATGCAAGTAATTTTTTTAAAATCTAATGGAGCTTCAATGTTTAATTTTCAAAATATAAATATGTAGTGAACTTTCTTAATATAGAAAGTAAGAATAATGTAAATATACATATAAAAATTCTGGTCCACTTGAAATAAATAAATGAAAACATGAAGAGAAAAGTAAATGCTAACTAAATTGTTTAATATATTATATATTTGATAAACAATTTTATCTGCCATTGAAATGTTTTAATTTCTAAATTTTTACAATGCTTTTTCATCTTAAATTTTATTAAATCTCTACTATTATTATTATTTATTATGTCTGTAAAAAGATCCATTCTTTCAAACTTATACTCTAAAATAAAGTTTAAGAAGAGCTTGTTTAACCAGCATGAACATGTATATATATAAATGACTATTCTAATTATTTATCAAGCTGATTAGTTAAATAAGAGTTTTAAATTAATTCTTATTTAAGAAAAACATTTACTTTGTACTAGTTTTCAGTTAGTATTTTTTTATTATGGAAATGTCTTGTGCTATTCCAGCATTGTAAAATATGGGTGAATAGATATTATGTTTCATTTTTGTATGCATGTAAATTGGGTAAGTGCTTGGGAGTTTGTAAATTTTTTATTTATTATTTATTTATTTATTTTGTTTGCTGAACATGAATATGACCTACTATCTATAAAAAGCTCTTCTGAAAGTCAGTTATATGTATTGGATGTTAAAATCATTTTACAATCTTTAATTGTTGGATTGTTTACTGCACAATACTACATAGACAAAAAAAGAAATATATGGATGTTTATGTGTCGGCAGTCAGTTCTTTATTTGGGATTATTTTAGAAAAAAATAGTAGTGCTGTATGTTATCATTTATCAAGTTTATATGGAGGATTCATTAACAATACTGCATGTTATTGAAAATTTTGGAAAAACTTCGGAAGCTACCAGGATTAAATAAGTATAAATATTCTACTAAATCAAAAATGAGATCAGATTATGAAAAACAGCATAAATCAAACCATGCCTAAATTAACCCAAACCTTGCTGGATATCATTGATATATAGAAGTAAAAGATTGAATTTTACTTGAAAATTTAGGTTCTACATCAAATTACTTCCACTAAATTGAAGCAGCAAAGTGGATTATGTACCTACACATAATGTGTTAAGGGACTGTATGAGACTAGTTTTTAACCCCTTTAACACTGGACTTCAGTTACATTAATGTTCTTATTATGATCTTTTTCAGTTTAAAATTTTAATAATAGTGGAAGACTTTACCTGATTTAATAATAGTAATCTTTGATAGAATACATTTTTAATTCTTTGCATTTCTTCATAGTCTTAAAAATTGCTTTGTTGAAAGTTGAACTATATCAGTAGTCATTTCTATTAATTCTCTGTCATATTAATTAAAACAAATAAATAGTGTCGGGAGCTTTTGTGTAAATTCAAAATCCATATCACTAAGGAACTTCTATAAAAAATTCATAACATTTTATTTGAATCAAGCTGTTGATTTTAAATATAATGTTTTATAAAATAATATTTTAATGCATGTTATATTCATGATCTCTATTTTACATTTATTTTGGATTATAATAATGGATTGTTTTATTGATGTTTTATATATTTTGTGATATGTTTAGTTGCTTAATCTTTTGAAATTCATTGTTGTTATTTAAAATTGTGTTATAAAATTTTATCAAATAATTTTAGAAAAAACAACTGCAAATGGAATTTTGCAAGATTCTGGATTGATACAACTTCAATCTAAAATCGTAAGGAAATGTGCAAAATCTTTTAAACCAGATACATTAGTTTTTGATGCAAAATCATTTTCATTAAAACTGGTATGTATTTTTCAATTATCCTTTACAATTCAAAACAACGATTAATAATTCCAGCTCTATATAATTCCAGTGAAATCGTCATAAAATTAAATTTAATTAAAGATCCTAATATTTACATATATTTAATAAAGATAACAAATATATAGTAAACTTGAATCGGTTTTTGTTGAAGACCACCAGTTCTTAATGGCATTGACTTTTTTAAATATTAAATATGTGTTGTTTGTTTACAGATCATTTATATTTACTATATATATATATATATATATATATATATATATAT
>JAPDSC010059483.1:0-19583 GCA_026290005.1 Latrodectus geometricus
AAAAAAAATCGTATGATGAAATTTTTTTGAAATCTATGAAAAGGATTCTTGTCATAAATATATTCGCCGTTTGCAAAATATCGATTAATCATCTCCAAAATTTGATAAATATTGAAATTCGTTTCTAATAAATCAAAATAATTTTGTAGCAATTAATAAATTATTACTTTCAATAACGTCAGCTTAGCTCCGATATAATTTAGCCGCAAGTTACCTATACTCAGAAAGGAAGACTGAACTGTTGCCATATAGCTTGCAGAAATGCTGAAAAAATGTAAGTTATTTTTAAAATACTTTTACGTCATAATTTCCAAAATGTAAATTAATTGTAATAAATCTCTCGAGAGATTTTATTTTTTTCTAATTAATATTTTATTTATTGTTGAATTTATTCACATAATAAGAAATATATTTATTTGGTTAAATGTATTTGTAATTGTTTAGTGAGGCTAACACAAATATTTTCAAAAAAATAAATAAATAGAAGAAAAAAATTAATAAAGAGCATTGAATATAAATAATTATTTAAGAAATGCTTTATTAAAATTTTCATTTATAAGTATATTGCAAGCATATTCTTCTCTAAAAAAGATATTTTATACTTTAATTTATTTCATTTCAATGAAATATGTTCTTTTGATAAAGTAATCATGATATTAACATTCATTATTATAATTTCATTTTATAAAAAATGAGCCAGAGTTTTCATGAATGATTACTTTTTAATCGAATACTCATTTTGACTATTTGCATGAATAACTATTTTGGGTTAATCTGCGCTTTAGGTCCCCCACTTCGCCAACTCAGGAATTTGAAGCGTTTTCTCACGCATGCTCAATAATTACTCATTTGTTTTAGCCTTTTAATTGGTCGCTAATTAAATTTCACTTTGAATTAGCGGTAGAATTTTCGCCATGGCATCGGTTTTTTTGAAAACGCGGCATGGAGGGGACCTAAAGCGCATTTTCACCCTATTTTGTTCACGCTATTTTATTTGCACATGTAAAGAAAACAATTTGTCAAGAAATTTCCATACTGTACAAAAGACTCGGGCTAAGTTAGAAATAAAAAAATTCTTCTTTATTTTAGAAAAATGCGAATATTATAACAATTATTACTCAAAATCATTTATGAATTATTTTATTAAAAAGAAAAATAGTTCCGAATTGTAACAATGATTGCGTATATTTTTAACAAGACTATTTCATTTTATATTATAAAATGCAAAATGTCAAATTTCGACAAGATTGTATTTTTATGTATGAGTTTTTTATTTTAAGTACTCAATGCTAATTATATTCCCTCAACTATCAAAGTATTCAATCCTTATAATTGCTTAAGATAAATATATTAATTAAGATAAATATATAAATTATATAGATATGAAGGATTATCTCAGCAAGAATAAATATGATGTAAAATTTAAATATTTAAATTTAAAATAATTGCGATTGATATAATTGATACTGTTCATTGATTGATGCCTCACTACAAAATGGTAGATAAGGTTGTATTTGTGTTTCGGAGAAATATCTTATCACGAATGTAAAATGCAACTATAAATTTTTATAAATTGAACTTATGATATCCAGCCATTCATAATACACGACTTAAAAAAATTGCCTTACATGATGAGCATTTGAACAATACTTTGTAAACTTAAATCACAATCAAGAGATAAATTCAACAGCCGTGCTGATTCTTTTCAAATTTCAAGTTCAATTCCTCTAGAGGGATGGAATGGAACGTGGAGTCGAGATATTTAGATTACGCAAAAGCATCAAGTAATCATATAGATCTTAATAAATAGCACAAATTAATTTATATCTAGAAGCAACACTTCTTATTGATGTGTTAAAACTCAGGTCGAACATATATTTATATTTAAATTATCAAAATAAATATAAATTTCATTTTGAAACAAGAATTTGAATAAGATTTGTCTTAGGAAAATGAAGCCTTAATTTCATATATATATATATATATATATATATATATATATTTACAGCCCATCTCACATGATAAGATGATATGATTACGTGTCCTTCGATCGATATTATTTTATGTATATGGTTTCTGATACTCTCAGTCTTTTCACAACGGTATTATGGTAATTAATTTTCACATGCTGTTGTTTTCTGGGTTGTTTTAGTAGCTCAACAATGCAAAAGTAACTATTGAGACAGTATGGATTTTGATGAAGGACTTCTTTGGAAGAAATAAAGCTGCAATGTTTATAATGGGATTCTTAATTTTCATGTAAATTCTGAACACATATTTTTAAAATCTCAAACTTCGAAAAATGTTTTTGAAAAAAATAGAACGCAAAGTTATATACTTGAAGATATTGAA
Source organism: Latrodectus geometricus (assembly GCA_026290005.1). Classification (NCBI taxonomy): domain Eukaryota; kingdom Metazoa; phylum Arthropoda; class Arachnida; order Araneae; family Theridiidae; genus Latrodectus; species Latrodectus geometricus. The sequence continues at coordinate 2,353 of JAPDSC010059483.1, forward strand.
CTTCTTTAATAATGCAACTTTGTACCCATGTATTCAAACAGCAACGCAAATTATAGCTCATTTTACTATGGGCCGAGATGGCGGCAGCTCAGCTCGTAAGAAAATTGTAATCAAAAATGCTGCCAAAACCAATGTAAATTTAAGTAAACTATACAGAAATATGATACTATAAAACAGATCAATTTCAAACGGACAGGTGTGACTTTATTTTTAATTAAATTAATGGCTACTGAAATAAGGGGTCGGAATGAAACCATTTCTATAAAAGTGTAAATAAGATCTGTTTTAGTGGACACAATAAAAAAATTTATAGACATCTATATTATAATATTATATATATATTTTTATAACTGTATTTGAACTTTGTAAATTTATATCATAATAAGTTCTATGGTCATTTCTAAAAATCGATGATCATATTCTATCGCTAATCAACAATCCTTTAAAAATTTGGAAAATAGGGCTGCATCCACAGTTGATATATTTTGTATAATCGATATCATTTTTTTCTTTTCACGGGGTTAAGTATTCCTGAAAGCGTTAGAATAAAAATAAACCATGATAATATATATATATATATATATATATATATATATATTGTAATCTCAGACTACATAGTAATTCTGACAATATTATTTATTTTCTATTATTAATTTATACATAATTCTTGCATTTTTATACAGATTGGAATAAAACAGATTGTATAAAATATTGCTATTTAATATTCCAATATATGAAGCCGTGATGTACTGGTTGCTTAGAGTGTTTGCTTTAGCAACCGGTAGGTAGTGAGTTCGAATCCCGACATTTGCGAAAATCCGTCGTGTTCGCTAATGGCGGATAGGACTTGTAAAATGAGACGTAGTCGCAATGTTCTTCATGTGAAATGATGCCTCTGGGAACGCTGGCAAAGTCTGAAGTCTTCTGCTTCTAAATTGCGAAAACCCAATTTCGGAGCTGCTATATAAGGTGCTATCACTTCCGTCCCTTGTTGTGCTGAAAGCTGAGAATCCCAGTAGCCGAGAAAGATATAAAAATATTCCAATCTGAAACGATTTTACCTATTCATCAATATAAGAACTAAATAATATTTTTATTTATGTGCATCATTTTATAACTAACAGAAAGGAGTTTGAAAGCTAATTATATTTAATAAAACACAGAATTCACAATCAAATTATACGTGATGCGATGTTATAGAGGTACTTTCTTTAATAATTTCAATCGGGATACGATGGTAAATAACAATAACCAGTCATTTCATAACAATTTGATCTCTAACAGGTTCTTTAAATCAAGTTCTAACCTTGAAATATAACAGATTAAAGATTGCATACTTGCTCTTTTCTGCTCTATCAAATTACGACAGATTCCATTCATTTACAGTGTGGAAAGAGCAACAATGAGTTTAACTTCCACAAATATTTATTTTTATTCATTATTTATGATTCATCATTTGCTAAACATAAATATTAATTTCGAAATAAATAATTAAGATAATTAGTTAGTTGCCTTGGGCTCCAATTTGAAGGTTAACAAACAAATTAAACATGTTGAAAAAACACACGGGACGCAGAAAATAAACACTTTTTTTAGGGAGGGGGACTAATTGATTCTACAGCAATACGAACAGTAATACTTATTTATGAAAAAATGGAAGTTTAAAAATGTTATTATCTAAAAATGTTCTTTACGAGAAATCATTTTACCTTTTATATCTAATTACACTTTCTCTCTTCATTGTTTATCAATACAATTAAATTTGCTTGCAAAAACAGATAATTTATTTTGTTTCGTTACTTTTCGGCATGATCTAAAATCAAAATAAAAGTTGAATTAAAATATAACTTTTTTAGAACAGTACAATAACAGAAATTAATTGCGTATAGAATAAACACAATTAATTTCTATAATTGTTAAAAAAAAAAAAAAAAAAAAAAAAAGAGAGAGAGAGAGAGAGAGACATTTGCTCTAAATATCTAAAAATTCTAAATATCAGAGTTGGGAAAGTCATAACCTTGTGAAGATTTCATTTTTCAAAAGATAAATAAACAATCAAAACAAATAATTTCAACGAGAAATAAAGTAATTAATGCTTTATTCTGTGTGTTGGTCAATCACATTTGATGAGCAGAAATATTGTTGTAACTCTGACTTCAAATTCCGGAAAGAACGAACTTCATTGTTTCGCTAGAAATTCATAGAAGTTGGTTTTAGGATTTTCTTAAACTATGTAAAATGGTTAAAATATTTATTCAAATTAAATATCCTAAAAAATCTTTCCTTGGAAAATTCTTTGATGTATACATTATTCAATGACACATAAAGCATCCTATACATATTCAGCACAAATAAAGAAACAAATCCTCCTACCATGTCCTTGATTCTTATCATTTATAATTTACAAGGTTAATACAAGGTTAGAAAGAATCCCACGAATTGTTTTTCTTAGAAAATTATTTGAGCAATTGCTGTCGAGTAGGAATATAATATGCGGAAGAATTTCGTTTAAACAGAGATCAGAATTTCGTTAAGTATATGTGTGTCTTATAGATTAATTTCCATTAATGACATTAATAAAATTCAGTTAATTGAGAGGATGTCTCTAAATCAACAATCGTAAAACCTGGGTTTTACAGTCTGTTGTAAATTTGTAATTTACACAAACTATCACGCAAAAAGTGAATTAATTAAGTTATATTGAAATTGCATGTGTAAAATACGTGTAAAATATGTGAAATGACAGCATTTCCGAGCCCATTTTGCGATTTTTCTGTGTATCATAAGATCATCATTTATATCATCGGACATTGCCTTCAATGCATTTTCGGGTGATGATGTGTGAAGCTCCAAATTCAACATAAATATAAAGCAACAAATGAAGATCTTTGAAATACTAAAACTGGCAACAAATTTGTAAATTCAAAATTGTAAAAATACTTTCTCGAGTCTTGTTTTGAAAGCACTCTTTCTATTTTAGATTTTATTCGAAATATATTTAGATTAATTTTCCTTTTCCCAATAGTAAAAGATCGTAGTGACTGTGTTTCGTTGTAGATCTATTTTATTAATAAAAGTTGTAATAATATTAATAAAAGTTGAAAACAACATAATATAAGTTCGTTGTAGGTCTATCTTATAAATAAAAGCAAAGTGGACTATCTCATTTTTTCCCCTTACATATAAAAAAGAATTTCTATCTTTCATTCTATGTTTGATTAGAATAATCTATCAATGAGATAATTACTTTTTTTTTTGATGTGGTAAATATAATTTACTGATAAGATAATATTTTTGGTCTCTATTGAAGGTTGTATAATTTCAGTTCTGCTGTTTATCATATTCATTGAAAGTCTATTCAAATGAAATTTTAGTTGCGTGGTTTTATTAAAAAAAAATAGATTAGAAATAAATTTCATACAGATTAATGTTTTGAACAAGCATTGTTTCTTGTTTTTCAACTTTTTGTTTTTCAGTTAAATTCTTAAAATACAGACGCTTAAAAATTCATTCTTTATTTTATTCCTACCATTTTATTCTATTGTTTTTATAATAATGTATTATATGGCTTGATAAATGAGAAATGCTTTGTAAATGTTTGTTTCTAACATTATGTTATAAATTAATTAAAGATTTACTTAGAATTATTTTTATAATTATAAAAATTTTAGCTTTAATAACATATTGTAAATTGATATTTATTTTTATAATGAATGATTTTTTAAGGAAAGTTCATTATTATACAAATTTTTTATTGTCTGTAATTGATATAATAAAGAATCAACAATTATATATTTTAATTAAATTAAATAACAATTGAATTAAATATCCATTTTTTAATTTTTGACGAATAAAATAATCGGAAAACATAAACCTATTCTAAAAGAAGACATTAACCTTGAACTAAAAACACAGCAAATTTTCTTAAATATCTAGTAAACAAATTTTGATTGACCTCTCTGGAAAAGTCCCAAATAGTTTCTTTCTTGCTCATTTATTTTTTACCTGCGCAGACGGAAGATGGACGCTTAAAGATAAACACAGATTTGCTCAAATCTGTTTCTAGAAACTGCTAAGAATAGCACCTCATTCTCTTTCAAACCTGTGCACAAACTTTTCTGCTTAGCAAGATCCGTTAAAAAGCGATCAATTTAGCTACTTTTACATGATATAATTCCTCTCTTACTCTGTTTTTTACATTTAAATTTTTTCTTAAAATTCATACATTAAATCGTGAAATTTCTGAGTTGACAAAATAAAAAAATTATAATAAAATGACCATCTTTTATGTATTGAAAGACATTCTTCCAGTTTTTGTTATTAACTTTACACGGATTCACATGGAAAGAAAAAATATTTGTTATATATTTGAAATATGTGTATAATATAATTAAAAAAGGATGTATTACATAAAATCTGAAAATAATATTGTAACTAAAAGTCTAAAATCGACAAGAAAGTAGAAAAACAAAAAGAAATTTGACTTGAAAAGTGCCGCGTTGAGTTAAAAAGCATTGCTGAAATAAAAAAAAACATATTTTAGAGCATTTTATTTTCTCAAGGAACTTTGAAAAAAACAAGAAAATGCTCTATCAAATAAAATTATGTAAATTGTTTTTTATAAATGTTTTTAATAAAATAAATAAAATTGTATAGCAACTATAACAATGATACTTATGTACAGAAAAAGTTTTTTTATAAGAACAATATGAATCATTTTGCACTGGAAGGAAAATCATTGAAAATTAAGATAAATATTTGTAAAAAAAGTATTGATTTAAAAATGAAATTTGAAATAGGAAAATGAAAAGAAAATATTGAGAAAAATTGTGGAATAACAATTTATTTTTTTTACCTCTGAAAAACAAGGTATATATAAAATTTAAATGAAAATTTCCCTTTCTTTATATATATATTATGAATTCATACAAAAAATTTGAAAATAAATGGAAATTTTCTGTAAAATAAAAATCTTTCAATTTATTTTATAGAAAATTAATTCTTAAAATATTAATTATTTTAAGAATTAATTTTTTGTAATTCAAAAAAGAAAATATTATTAAAATTAATTCTTAAAATATGCTACATTTTTAATTATCCTACGTACTTAAGTGTTACAAGAAAGTCAAAACAATTCTCGTTTTATTCATGAGTTAAAAAAAGATAAAATAAATCTGTAGTGCAATTAAATTTAAAAATCTCGAAACTATATTAAAATATATCTCAATAACTTAGCTGAATTTATTTATACATAAATTAATATTATTAAGGAAATTATCAAATTATATCAAATGTTAAATTCGAATTTTTTAAGAGTCCGTTTCAAACGCCCTATAAGTTTGAAAATATTATTCAGTCGTGTTTATCAACTATCTCTCAAAGCTTCGCCTTTGAGGATATTTAAAAACTATTCAAGTGCAGTATAAATACGCCCATCAAATAATATTAATTGTTTAAATTCTGTTTCACATAGTTCTAGAATTCCTGATAACGCGTGTTGAATTTTTTCAAGGATTCTTTCAATGGACAACGTCAAGCATTGTGCGCTGTTTAATAGTAAGTTTACTGATAAGAAAATCTCGTGAGAAACATTGAAGTACAGATTGATTGCTTTTTACACATGTTTAATAATAAGTGATATTTCAAGATCACGTGATTTAGCATAAAGAAAAAAAAAACAATTGGAATACGTATGGGATACTATCTTTCCTCGTGAAATGGAATTCACGCTGTATTTGTGCTTTAATAATAGAAGAAAAACACTTTTCTTAAGTAATCTTGATAACGATTTATTTTATCTGAAGATTATATAAAAAACGTAGTCCTAAAAAAAAAAAAAAAAAAAAAAAAAAAAAAAAAAAAAAAAAAAAGATGTAGAAAACGTACCCCTGATTTATCATTTTGATTTCCTAGCGCAATAGCAATAATCAATCATAGTTATATTTTATAATGTTAGCAAATTTATGATCATTTAAATGCTAAAATTTATAACTTGGAATCATTTCTCATGTTTACTTTTGAATAGACACAAAATAAAAATTTCCTGGCATAAATAAAATGCCTAGCATAAAAATGCACCTTAGTACAAGAAAAATCACAAAAACGCGTTTTTTCAGAATAGGACTGAATATAAATTGGTTCATTTTTGTTATCTGATAGAAGTGTTTTCGAAAATTCTTAATATAAGGATCAATAAAAAAACAAAGATTTTTTAAACGATGTTCGTTTAAAAATAATACATCTGTAACTAGTTAATATAGACTTTTATTATAATCAAATTATATTAAAAATCAATATATGGGTAAAATACTGTTTACCAGAAAAAAAGTGGCGCCAAATAATATGATTTTTTGCTAACATTAAGAAACTATATTCCAAATACGTGAATGTTATTTTGATAAATCATTTGTGTTTCTTTAAACAAGAGGTTAGTTTTATTATTATTTCTCTGGTTTTACACCATAAAATGTTAAAATTTGGGACCTTTTTATGCAAAAGAGAATACGATTGAGTATTTTTAAAAACATCTGACATTTAAAAAATACTTCACTGAGCACAATAAGAAATTTTACTGGAAGTCAGACAAACAATGGCCTTTCAAAGTTAAAAACTGCAACAAGCAAGTGTCCTTCGAAAAGGAACTTGGTTAGGTTTCAATATTTTTGCTTTGACTGCACTCAGATTTATTTTTGATGCATATTATATTAATAAATAGGTTTTTCATATAACTTTTCTTGTTAATAATAAATTGATGAATTTAATATACCTTTAATTATTTTTATAAATAAACTGAGCTAGAATTTCTTCTATAATCGTATGTTCTACTGTCTATTTTAATTCTTGCATTAAAAATCATTATGAAAAAATTTGGTTTCAATTTGACGATATTTTCGCCATTGTTCCAGGAAGACGATATTTTATAGAAGTTTCTGAAAATCACTTAATCAAGAAAATATTATGTGTAATGAGAAAATTATCCGTAGAGCACAGTGATTATGAAAAATAAAATAAAAATTATTAAACGATGTTTTTGTGGCTAAGATAAATTAGATATAATAAAATATTTATAATAATAGTTTTTTGTGTTAATAGTAGTGCAAATATCCTTCTTAATTAAAAAATTACATTTTTTTATACAATTTGATAAAAATTCGATTTTACTTATCAATATATTTTCAGCAGAATTAATAAATTCCTAGAAAAATTACATGCTTTAATCCATTTTCTATACAATTTTACTGTTGATGTCATTGCCCTTTATTTTTCCATGGCAGCAAAATTTAGAAATATACGTATTGTTATCGTTTTGGAAAGAAAAATAATTTTTTGGATTTTACTTCTTCATAAAAATTTAACTTTATTGCCTTGACAATTGTCCACACAACTCACGCGAGTAAACTGCAGTCTCGATCTATGTACCAGAAAAATAGAGAGAATATTTTTTGTTTCGAATTTATTTACAAGTTTGTCCCTTTTCCGTGTTTTCAAAGAAATAATGGCTGAAACAAAACACTTTACTAGCCTAGAAATTAAACCTAAGCTCTTTTCATTTTAACACAAATAAAATGTTTTATGTTTTAGTTCATGTCCAATAATTTTTAGAATGAACGTTTCCTGTAGATTTTTACGATTCTATTCGATCACTGATCTTCTATACAGATAGAGATATTAATCAGAAATATAGTTGTTAAAATAACAGGAAGTATATTCATTTTTCTTAAGAAATAAAATGCTGTAATTGAAAATGAGATCTCATAAGTTTTCGTCTATGTTATATTGTAATATAGTATTATTCCCTACTTATAACGAGCATTTCATAATTTGTAGTTTAAAATGTAATGCTTATATGTTTTTATATAATAATTAGATTTTTTGTAAATTATATTTTTATTATATTAATTTTATAATAATAAGTATTAACATAAACATTTAAACTTATATTTTTGTTTATTTAAATATTTTTGTTAAATTACTATTTTTCTATGGGCATATTTGTAGGAAAAAAGATTTTAATAAACATTTTATGTGAGTTCATGAAGAATATATATTACTTAAAATTCATTGTATGATTTTTGATACGTAGTATACCATAATATATGTATTAATAATTTATTTAGTTGGCGATAATTGTTTCATACGTGGAAACTCTTTTCATTTCATTTTTCTCTGTGGTTTTAAGAATGTTTTCAAATGCAGGCATTGCCAAGTAGCTTTAGTAACGTCAATCAACTAATCAATGGTTCTGTCTCGAATAAATGTGGTTGGAATCAGTTCTCGCACTTCACCAATACTGCTTTAGGAATCATACATATTTTCAGGCTGATAAGAGATTCAAACATTGTTATCAATGAGTAAATTATTTATGTTTTCAATAGTAAGAAATGTTTGATTTTAAAAAAAGTTTCTTATGAACAGTATAACACATAACGTTTCATCCACATTCATACTTCATTTGGTAAAGCTTTGTGTTCAGGGTCTACAAATCCAAAATACCTTTCACACATTTTGCAATATTACGCATTTTCAATCTATGGAAAAGTAAACTATACGATTTCCTGAAATTGAATCTTAATTGTAATTTTAAATGATTCTAGGATACTATTAATAGCACGAGTTTCATTTTTTATTTCAAAATTAAAACTAATAACATTTAAATTGGGAACCCATTTTAATATCTCTCTTCATGTCTCGTTGTTCTTATTGCTGCACAATAATAGCTAGATTCTTGTTGTTACTAGCAGTTCAAATAATTAATTCTGTTACAAAAATCATTCAAAATTAGTATTCTTTTAGAAATAAAATTTAAGAAATATAAATCACAAAATTATTTTTAAAATTCAAATGTTTTACTTAATGCAACTATGAATAGACAATCGAATTTCATTGGAAAGTTTCCTGCTTATATGCTTTTGGCATTTTCTATGTTAGAATTATATTTTCATCTATCTTCTTTTGTTGTGTCATGTTAAATTATTTTAATTAAATGTTTATCGTTTAGGCGTTTTTGCCTTTCATAAATAATTTTTCCTTTCAAATAAATGTTTGTTTTGTTTAAATTATTTTATGATTTTTTATTTATTCATTTTTAAAGGGTGTTTTACTGAGGTTTTCCTTTCCATTTTCATTTATTACCTTGGCAATTCTTGTATTTACCTTGTTCAAGAACAAGAAAATATTTTCTTACTCTTTTTTTTTTTTTGGAACGACTGTAAAAGAAAAACATTGTTTCTTGTTGAGATGACAAAATAGTTAATTTGAAGAAGAGAAAAAAGAAATTAAAAATAATCTTATTCTAAATTTACAAGTAGCAACATCTTTTTTAGCAACAAATGATTTGCTCTCCTAATAAATAAGAGGCACTAAAATTAATAATAAAATACTTAATTTCTCAAATAAACATTCTATGGAACAAACTTTATTAATCTTCAAAAAAAAAAATCGTTGAAACAAAATATGAAAACTTGAACTAAATTGAAACAAAATATAAATATCAGTTTATTTGGTTACAATATTATTTAACATTGGAACATACGTCAAATATAAATTATAATGAAATTTTTTGATGTGTTGAAATTTTGTTGTTTGCATAAATAGCTAATATTAAAAATATTAGCTATTCATGCAAAATATATCACAAAAAATTTCTCTGAAATAATGTTATTATATTAACATTAATTTCATAATTTTTATTAATCATTCACAAATGCATTAAGGTTATATTTATTTTAAATATCATTAGTATAAAATCTTTCAGCTATATATTATTATGACTGCTTGTTTCTTAAATTCCAATAAAATTTTTGTGCTAAAATCGTAAATCAAGATTTTTAAGGATGTTGTTACTTAATATTAAAAAAGTTTGAATTTTTAAATTGAGGCAAAAATATTTTCTTATCGTGGAATTTCTTACAAGATGTGACAGATCTCCAAGGAAATAACTATTTTTTTACTATATTTCAAATTTTAGTTATTCATAGCAGAATGTGTTTGCCTTGAAGAGTGTCAAATTCTTAAAATGCTTTTTATTTTTTTTTTCTTTATGGAATGCAACTGCATCAACAATATGCAATGTATTTTTATTAATCATTTATTTTCATAAAATGACATAATAATAATACATCTCTAAAACAATGAGTTCTATTCTGAATAGAAAAAATTATACCGCTTTTCATTGGTCCCAAAAAGAAAAACTATTTTTGTTCTAAACTTATTTTCAGCCGCTTGTAGAAGACTGACTCAAAACGTGTCAGATTCCTACATGCTTTGCATTTTTTATGGAATACAACTGCATCAGTAATATGCATTATCAGCATTATTAAACACTTTTCATGAAATGGTTAATGTATTTTTGAAATAATTTTTATGCTGAATATTCTATCAGATTTTATTGCTCTTGAAAGGAATTAATAAACGTTGCACTATTTATTAGATAATTGAATAATTCGTCAAAAAACTAAAATATGAATATTTCTCGACTTTCTTAACGATCCAAACTTCTTTCAATCTTTTTTTTTTTTGCCATTTAATTATGGTCTCCAGATTAAGTAACTTGATATACCTCGCTTTACATCATTAAATGCAATCAAGGAATAATTTCAGTGCCTTTTCAGAAAAAGGATGAAAGAATAGTGAAATCTTTTATCACTTGCAATTCCTACTAGAAAACGTTACAAACACAGCTGGAATTACTATTTCTGTTTTTTACATAAATTTTGTCAGTGTGAGTGTTTTGAGCTTTTCGGATCCTGTTAATGACAACACTTAAATGAGATATGAAATATGTATTCAATAATTCGCATTCAAGTATTTATTGAGTATAATGTAAATATTGCATTGAAGATATTAAGAATTTATTTAAAAAACTTAATAATCCAAAGTACTTCATTTTAAACTTCAATTTCTGAATCATTTTCTTAGGAAAATATTAGTCACTTTCATTTGGTTTTGTCTTAAAGACATCAATAAAAATATTCAAAAATATGAATAAAACTTGCTTAAACTTTTTATAATAAAAATTCTTATGTTCTTATTCAATTTTAGTAAATAAATAAGCGCACATACTCAGGCCTGTTTTGCCTTAAAAAGCTGTTATTAAATTAATCAAGACACGTCATTTTATACGTTATGATTCAGGTATATATTGAGTATTACTAAAATAACTGGAAACACTAATAAAAAATAAATTTAAAAGGGAAAATATGAAGTATAATTAATAAATGAATGTAATTTAATGCATAAAACTATTAAATACATACAAATATGGTAAATAAAAATACTAAAATAATATACGACCAACTGTAATTTACTTATTTAAATGAATTTTAAACAAATTCATTATAAAATACATTTTAATGACCTTTTTTCTTAAAAATATCATTGTTTTGACTAGGTAATTTTAGATATCTCCCCAAAATATGACGTAGCATGACAAAGAATATAAAATTGCAAGTTTGATCTGATAGACAAAAGTCTAAATAACTATTAATATATACTAGAACCGAATCCAGAAATTGATATAGGGGTTATAAATGTACAAATTTTGCTAATAAGAATGACTATGCCTAAAGAAAAAATATTTTAAGCATTGAAAAATATGGAGGAAATATGCATTTTAAATTTAACAAAATAATTTATAAATGTATTCAAATTTTTATGAATAAAAGTTAATACTAAAAATTAATTAAATTAAATCCCTTAAATCACTTAAATGATGTGATTTTTAACCTTATATACTTCTTGTTCGTGCTACTAAACGGGTGTCTAACGTCAGGTGATAACATCAATCTATTATCTTCAAAATTTGAATGAGTTATTCTGTTACCAATGTAACTACTTCCTTTCAATAAAAATAGTTCTATTATCTGAGAAAAGTTTGCTGTTATCAAGAGTTTCCACTTCTGAATTAATCATAAAGCGAAGACGTGGGAAATGTACAATCATGAAAATTACCCAACTATATTCAAGTGCATTTTCAATCTGTTTATTCTGCATATGAAAGTAAACATATTTTTACAAGTAATTAAATTAAAAAGATTTTAGTCATCTATAATTTTAAAATATTTTATATATCTTACTTATAATCTTTAAGTATTTAAAGCACAAATATTAAGATGAATGATATTTTGCAAATTTAAAGCATTATTTTTAAATATTTTCATAGATAATATAAAAAACAATAGTGCTACGCTTATTGACATAGTAAGCCCTTATTTTGATCTTAAGTATTATTGAACAACTGGGAACAGATGTTGCTTCTCCGTTTTTAGTAGTGGTGTAGACATCTATTAGAGAGGCTACTTGAAGCTTCTTGGATTCCCTATTTAGCAATATATGACTATACTCCATTATATATATATATATATATATATATATATATATTTAAAAAAAAAAGAATTAATTTTAAGTTGGGAAGCATAATATTTTCATGGCAGCTAGATTTCGACTGCTCGTTTATTTTATTTATTGCTACTGTTGCCATTCGATGGCAAAGAAATACTTGTAACTATTTTGATAAAATAATTCTATTATACTATTTCTGATATATTTAAGCTTTAAAATCCTGTAAAACCTTAAAAAAAAGTTTAACTTTACTTGAAAATTATTTTCTATTTTGAAAATCAATTTTATTAATTTTTGATATTATATATATGAAGTTTCTTTTCGTGAAAATAATGATTAATAAAAATTGAATCATTTAATTTTTAAGAAAATATTAACATGTGTGATTCAAATGTCAGATTACGAAATTTCGTTTGACCTTGAAAAAATTTAACATCTTCCAAAAATTTTAAATTTTCTATTAGCTTGAATGATTTTGTTACATCTGCGTGTGCTTAAAAACACAATTAGAATTATTGAAATATAAAAACATTTACCAAATTTCGAACTTACATGAAATTCATTAATCAAAAACTTATTATATGGATATTTTAATTTAAGAAAAACAAACTACAAGAGCATTTACCTTTAATATTTTAATAAATATTAAAATAATCGGATTAAATTATGGCTTAAAATTCCTTGTTTGATAGACATGCCCAACAATTAAAAAAATAAATTTCTTGGCTATATGCTTGATTTTTTTGAAAAAAAATTTTTTTAGTCAATTATTTATTGTAATGATTCTAAGTAAAAGATGAGAGTCAAATTAGACAAGTAATTTTTTTACCTTTGTCTTAAAATTGATATTCCCGATCATTACGCGATCTAATTGCGAATATTCTTTGGTAATGAACATGATCAACTGGATTTCTCATATCTTTATGAATTATTCCTGCATTTTAAGTGCATTGAGATGTCATTTATAGAGATTATTCGTGAGCTATATTCAACCGAAGATTTAAAACTTTTTAAAGAATTAAATCGTATGATGGTTTTCATATAACTTCATAAAATCTATGTGAGGAACAAAGTAAAAAAAAAATTAAATTCTCTTTCGCAATTGAACTAACTAGGCTTTGATTAAATTAAATTACATGATACAATTTTATCAAAATTAAATTTGGTTGTTAAGAAGAATTAAATTTTTTATTATAAAGTTCCTACTATATAGCTCACAATTTCCCTATATATATTTATATATCTTGTTCCAATTTTCAGTTGCTTATAAAATACTTATTATTCATCCATTCAAATTCAAATAAATTTTTTAAACTTGTAGTGAATGGCACTTGATACTTTTCTCAAATATTAATTCCTTAATTAAATTTAATTATTTTAGTTTTATGAGACACTATTTTGTAGTGGTGTCATCTGTTGGCCTCGACAGTTACTATTTATATCTTTATATTTCTTACATTCTTAAATTTATTTTTTTTATTATCTTGTAAAGAGTTTATTGCTTTCTTTGAAAATTCGATTTTGTGGTTTTGAAATAAATTAGTGAGAGTGGCAAAGGTGTACGAAAAAAGAATGAAAATTTTTTCTAGTTTAAAAAATTGAATTGAAAATTATTTATAAAAGATTCTGCAATATAGTGCAATGAAAAATGTGCCTTACAGTGGCAAAGTTGGTAGAACGCCAGCTTAGAGTTTTCATGTTTTCGAATCGAATTTTATTGAAACCTAAAAATAATCAAGGCAATAAATAAACTTAACAAACAAACTAAAGTAGCGGTATCGATCCTTGCTTCACAAACGAATAATGCGAAATTTAATAAAAAGTAATTAAAGTAAAATTATTCATTATTTGTTGAAAAAATTTACTTTAAATTTTAAATATTATTATTTGATTTTCTTTATTTTGTCAGATTAGAGACACAAAAAGTCAGCGAAGATGACGTATGATATAATTTCGCGGAATCAACCAAAAACTTATTTAGATTCAATCAGAAAAAATATAGTTGCGCATTTGCAAGATCATTACTACACAGTCATTGTGTGTATTACGCAGGCGATATTTTTATTTTTGACGTCACAAATAGAAAAATTTATAAAAGAAATATTGGCTGTTGCAAACTAAGAATGTGTTAGTTACCATAGCAATCATATAACTAATCTTTCCCTCTAATATTTGAACCCAAATTAATTTGATCAATCATAAAGCTACTTGAATTTTACTCTAGCAAAATCAATAATTTTGTGTGAAAAAAAAAAAGCTTATTATTAAAAGGAAACAGTAGAAATACTGTTGGGTTCGGTGTCAAAGAGTTTGGTTATAAATATTGGCTAAAAAATTCAATTTCTTCTGACATTTTTAACTCTTTTATTGACGTGATTTTTAGGATTCCCATGTTTTGTTACTCAGTCTTTCTTGGCATCAAAAAAATCAAAATGTTTGTAAACTTTTACTAAAAGTTTGTTATTTTTATTTTTTTATTATTATTTTTTTCTAAGACATATTTTATTGATAGGTAATATTCATGAATCTATAGGGGTCAATTTGAAAAATAGATAATGTTTTGATAAATTCTTTTATGTCACTAATATGCTTTTATCAACACAAAATAAACAAATGAGACAATATTAATAATCTTCTTACATTAAATATATTATATTTATGTTATATATTGTATTTTAAAGGCACATTGTGATAACATTAATGATATTTTTAGAACATTATTCAAATAATCTATTATTTATTACAAAATATTTTATAGTACCATTCACAATTTTATATAATAATGAAAAAATAAAGAAAATAAAAGCACCAAGAAAAATATCGATCATTCACGCCTAGATCAATTTGATTCAATCAACAATTAATAAATAATAAAATCTTCCAAGTATGCTTTGCATCATATTGACATCATGCGAGCAGTCGGAAAAGGAAGCACTTCACATAAAGCAAGCTATTGACGTCAAAAAACAGTTATGACGTCACATATCAATCGTGTGGGCTTCTAAACATCTGTTGTTACCCGTTACTCAGCTGTATTTTTTTAAATTTTATTTTACCAGCACGAGAAACATTCTAAAGCATTTTGATAAGTAGTTCGAGATATTGTCAATATAAATAATATTCGTTCTACTTCGATTGAAAGATATTATAAATACCAAATATCCATTGATGTAGTCTCAGCAGAGATGCTGAATTCTGATGGAAATCTTTTGTATCAGATTATATCTTCAATTTAGTTGAAATATAAGAATTCCAATTCACATAAGAAGTTATCAGTAGAATAAATGTTTGAAAGGATGTTGGAATGAATTTTTTGTGTGAATACAATTTATATAGCTATAAAAATATTCATATCTATGTTTTCCTTCTATAGCTGAGTTGGTATGGTTGCTTTGTCTCATAGACATATCGTTCGTTCATTCGATTCTCATCTAGTGTATAGATGAAGTTTATAGTGATTCAAAATTGCATCATATTGTACACGTCTTAAAGTCATACTATCTTACAATATTATATCTTCTATATCAATTATATAAGGAATAATCAAGAAATTTTAAAAAGAATTAAGAAATTTGTATTTGAATAAAATTTAAACAAATGTATTACGTAGCATTTACTTATTTTTTGTATTAAAATAACTTATTAATATTTTTCAACTGTATATATAGTAAAATATATGAGAATAGGGAAAAAGAAATCCATTACTTTTTCGTTCGATGACTATAGTGTTCGATAGCTCGTTTAATATCGATCATACAATTTCAAATTTATGCTCGTTGGCAAGAACACGTTTCGCACTAAAAAATATTTTGCAATTTTTTATTTGTTAATTTCAGTTATAAGGTACAGGGAGTTAAAAATGGAAGTCAACAAAGAGAAAATGCAATACATTCACAGTTTTGCTTTGATAAAGAGTAAAATGCAAGTCAGGCAGTTACAAATAGGAAATATGACCCCTTAACTGTTACAGCCAATTACGTGCAATTTTGGTTTCATCGATTCCATTCAGGTATACTTGATATTAAAAACGCACAGACAGGCTCATTGTCGAGCATATCGATGACGTCACCAAAATATCCGAACTTGACCAGCTTGATCGTTGTCCAGAAGCTAAAGATCAGCCATATAACAGTTTGAAATCATTTGAACGTCGTTAATCAAAAACTAAAATAAACCCCTGAAATCCACGTGAAAAAATAGGTTTCTTTTTTCCCAAATTTAATATAAAAAATTAATTTGAAGATTTAATGAAGAATTATATTTGAATTTATATTAGAAGTATTCATTAGAAGAATATATTAGAAGTTACCATTAATTTGAAGATTTAATGGAAACAATCATTTTCTAAATATTGAAATCTATGATTTATTTATATACTTCATTTAGATAAAACCAATAAAGGAAGAACAAGATAATATTTAGAAAATACAATAAATTATGTCACATATTAACACAATAAATTATACCTTAGAGATTTGAATTTTGTTGTTTAGAATTTTGAATCGGTATTTAATGAATAATCTTATATGGTCCAGACATATTAATGTGACCACACGCAATTTCGATTTGACGTTAAATAACCAATCACAAAAGGCAGATGGCAGCACAGTGCAGTTGAACATATATAAAAAGCGTGTCATGGCTTTGGAAAATATTGCAATCGTTGACGTAATGCAAAAACAGAACCGTTTTTCCATCCAAAAGGGCAGGAGACCTTAATGTAAAATGGCATATTTCTATTTCAAATTTAAACTTGTATTTTTTACTTTATAATATGTTGTGTGTGGGGGGGTGGGTGTGTGTGTGGGTGCGTGTGTGTGTGTGTGTGCGTGCGTGCGTGTGTGTGTGTGTGCGTGCGTGTGTGTGTGTGTGTGTGTGTGTGTGTGTGTGTG
>JAPDSC010059483.1:19593-35271 GCA_026290005.1 Latrodectus geometricus
GTGTGTGTGTGTGTCACCCAGTTAGGATCTAAGATCATAAATAAGGACAACATAATACAATACATAACAGTCATAACAAGATCATAATAATTTATAGCGAGCATCGCACTTGCTCCTAGAAAAAAAAGTAAGCGTTAAGTTGTAATTAGAGAGGGTTACTTTTGTTTTGCTGACGCAAGCAGGCGTTCCGCCAATCATTGTCTTAATATGATGTTATTTACTAGTGCGAGAAGGTTCTATAATAGCTATGGAGCAATCTAAGCTATTCTACAATCTAAGTAGTTTCCCCTCAGGCACAAAATTTGTTATTTTTAAAATTGCTTTCTTAGATTTAAAAAAAAATCAAATTTAATTTACTAAACGTGTTTTAAATTACTAAACGTGTTTTAAATTACTAAACGTGTTTTAAGAAATAACTATTCCACATTATTCTGCAAAATATCTAATTTTATTCCTAACTGATCTTAACTACATGAAAATAACCGAATGATTTCATTTCTGACATCAGAATAAACACATTATATTTCACATTATATTAAATATTGTTTATTATAATTTATTGATTGTTTTGAAGCGTTATTTCGACTGTCTCGTGACTAATTCAGTTGTTCGTAAAAGCTATACTTTTTATGAGTTTTTTATGCGTTATCAATTTCTTTCTAAGAAGATCATTAAAAATGCATTCTAAATATTGACATATATTGTGTAAACATTTTTGTTCATTGTGTTCAACAATCTTATAATTCTGATAATTACCTAAAATAACATACCTGAAATAACATAAGTTTAGAAAATAATTTTATTTCATAAATTTATCTGAATTTATTCCTACAGATTGGGTTTCTAATTAAATTTTTAAATGTCATATTAGATCAAATGCTATTTTCTATCATGTAAAATAAACAAAAATACATTATGCTGGAATATTCAAGCATTAATAATTATGCCTGTTATTATCTTTATAAGTCTTAATAAATTAATAAACTTAATAAATTAATAAACTCAGATTATAATTAGCAAGTAAAATATCAAAATAGTGATGTATACATGTAAAAGTAATGAAAAAGAAAGAGAAAAATATTAAGCCATTGCGTGACGCTATCAGTAGTTGTATTGTAACATCTACACCATAAGATTGTAGTTAATATTCAGCAGCATTCACATTAAAAGGAATGTGTAAAGGTTTTTTCTGACCTTTAATTCTGTTGGAACAGAATAAAGGCTGAATTTCGAAAGAATGTATCTGTTAGAATTTTTCTTTCTGCTCGTCCTGCAAAGTTTACAAATTGAAAATTTGTTATCATTTCTAATTACGTTCGATTGAAAGATTACAATTTTCACTGATTTTCTATCGATAATGGAATAAAATTTTCGAGCAAACGATTACTTAAACTTTTTTCACATGGAACATATTTTTTTACATATATTGCTTACATATCAAAAAATATATTTATGTATTGCTTAAATATCAAAAATTTATTTATGTAATATATAATAAAAATTAAATTAATACTTTTAATTATAAAATTTAATTTTTATTAGACTAAAAAAAATATGTAAAAAAATAAAAGTTTACTTTAAAATTTAAGAGTATTATATTTTATTCGTCTTATAATAGAGTATAGTTAAAAATTTGTTGCGCACATTTGAAATTATCAAATTTTAATTATGTATATGAAACTAAATTAACATTTTAATTTAAAAAATATTGACATGGGACATATTCACAATTTTAAATGTAAATAAATGACACAGTTTAATTCCATTAAAAGTCATTACAATTATTAAATTTTAAACTGTTTTGCTCTAACTTCCTTGTGTTAAGCGGTTTGGACCAGTAGTGATTAACAAAAGGAAACATCGTGATAACCGGTTGTATTTAATAATATTTGTGTCCATCATTTTTATTAAACTGAAAAGTTGCTTAAGAGTTTAGTTAAGATTTTTTTATTGCTCAGGTGTACAAAATTACTAGAGTTTTCAGATTTGATAAATTATCTCCAGAACTACTGGACCAATTTTAATAAAATTTCATTACATATATACATTGATTCATTACAAATAAACACGCAAAGGTTTTAAAGCGTAAGCATGATCGTAAATATTACTTATTGATGTGGGAAGAAATGCAACAGAAATTGTTGAATAAAACAAGAAAATGGGTTAATAAGGGGTATGTGTTCCGCTCTTACAGATACACTGTGGCTAGATTTCCTGTGGCAATTGGTCCCACTCGTTTAGCAACAATGTGTTCAGGTCCTGAATGATTCTCGGAGGGGTTTTACGGGTTGTAGATGCCCTTCCCCAAGTGTCCCAGATATGCTCTATAGCAGGGGTGGCCAAACTTTTGGGATCCGGGGTCTACTCCACATTTAAAAAATCTAAGGTGGTCTACCCATGGGAGAGCTAAATTAACGTACATATTTATTTTCAGTAGCAAGAAAAAATGTGATAAATTATGTAATTTTTATAAAACAAAACTTAACATTAATATTTACAAAATAAAAATTTTACTGATGAAAATAATCAACGTATTTATACACAACTGGCCATTAAAATTGCTACACCAGGAAGAAATGCAGATAACAAAATGATATTTATTGAACAAATATGTTATACTAGAAATAACAAGTGATTAAATTTTCAAAAATTTGGCTGGATAGATCCTGAGAAATCAGTACCCAGAACAACCTCCTCTGGCAGTAATAACAGCAGTTATACGCCTGGGCATTGAGTCAAACAGAGATTGGATTGCATGTACAGGTACAGATGCCCATGCAGCTTCAACACGATGCCACAGTTCATCAACCGTAGTGACTGGCATTTGGTGACGAACCAGTCGCTCGGCAACCATTGACCAGACGTTTTCTATTGGTGAAAGATCTGGAGAACGTGCTGGCCAGGGCAACAGCCGAACATGTTCCGTATCAAGGAAGGTCCGTACAATACCGGAAACATGCAGTCGGGCATTATCTTGCTGAAACGTAGGGTTTCGCAAGGTTCGACTAAAGGGTAGACCCACGGGTCATAACACACCAGAAATGTATCGTGCACTGTTAAAAGCACCGTCAATGCGAACAAGAGGTGACCGAGACGTGTATCCAATGGCACCCCATACCATCACACCAGGTGATGGGCCAGTATGACGATGACGAATGCATGCTGCCAGTGTGCGTTCACCACGATGCCGCCAAACATGGATACGACCATCATGATACTGTACACAGAACCTGGATTCATCTGAAAAGATGATGCCTCGACATTCGTGCGCCCAGGTTCGTCATTGATCACACCATTGAAGGTGCTCTTGTCTATGACGCAGCTTCAAGGGAAGCCGCAGCTATGATCTCCGAGCTGAGAGTCCATGCTGCTGCAAACGTCGTCGAACTGTTCGTGCAGACGCTTGTTGTCTTCCAAACGACCCCGTTTCTTGACTCACGGCTCGTGACGTGGTTGCACGATCCATTATGGCCATGCGGATAATATGCCTGTCTTCTCGGCTGCTAGTGATAGTTGGCCGTTGAGATCCCACATGGCGTTCCGTATTACCGTCCTGAACCCATCGATTCCATATTCTGCTAACAGTCATTGGATCTCGACCGACGCGAGCAGCAATACTGCGATAAGCTAAACCACAATCCCGGTACGCTACAATTCGACCTTTATCAAAGTCAGAAACGTGCTGGTACGCATTTCTCCTTCTTACACGAGGCATCACAACAACTTTTCACCAGGCAACAACGTTCAAATGCAATTTGTGTATGAGGAACCGGCTGAACAATTTTCACATTTAAACACAATGTAGGTGTCGCTACTGGCGCCTGCATTGTCTGAATGCGCTGAAAAGGTAATCATTTGCATATCACAGCACCTTCTTCCTTTCGTATGAATTTCACGTCTCTAGCATGTCGCCTTCTTGGTGTAGCAATTTTAATGGCCAGTAGTGTATATCAAAAACTGACCATCCTATTCACTTCGTTTAGTTGAAATTTGGCACTTTATACCTGCGATAGGTTTATCATATTGTGGCTGGTACGAGCTTAATGCAATGCATAAACGCGAAATTAAATGTTCATCTGTTAAATGCGACCAATGTTTGTTTTTTGTTCATGGTTGAAAAAACAGATTCGCAAAGATACCTTGATCCAAAGTATGATTTCAAATACAAAATCAGTTTGTAAATATTTGGAAACGTTTCCTCAGAAATTAATTTCCAAAAATCAGTATCGCTAAATATGCTCTAGATTTAAGAAATATATCGCATCTTAAGTTAATAATTTCTTCCTCGATCGTGACTGATCTGATATCTATTAAATGTCCTATTTTTTCAATTACTCCATCAATGTTGACATTTTCATTAAATGGAAATATCATAAAATTGAATATTTCTTTCGACCTAATTAAGTCAGCGAATTCTTCAAACAAAACAAATAACTATTAAGCGATATCTTCGAAGTGTCGGTTTGGATTATGGATGCACTCTTCCTCCATGTTTTTAAAGTTTCTCAAGTCATGTTTTCTTAATTGAGATGCATACTTTTGTATCGTTTTTTCTTTGAATGTTTAAATCGCGCTCATCATCTCTGTTTTAGGTTTTAAATCCTAAACCTTTAATCATAAATCTTTAAATCGTAAATCTTTGCACAGTTTGTTTTGGGTTTTAAAGCATAGACTGTAGTAAATTTTTATTTTAAATAATTCATTGATTTTATGTCATAAGTCATAAATTAAATTGTTAATATCCGAGGTCATTATCGGGATGGTCGCGTGGACTACCTAAAATGTCTTCGCGGTCTACCAGTCGACCGCGGTCGACATCTTGACCACCACTGCTCTATAGGGTTGAAGTCTGGACATCTTCTTGGCCAATCCATCCGGCTAATATCCTCATTTTCTAGAAATTCGTCGGACAATAGATTTCTATGTGGCTTTTATCGTCCATTAAAATGAACTCAGCTCCAAACACGCCCCAGAAAAGATGTATTTAGGGCTCCAAGACTGCATCCCTATACCTTACAGCAGTTACTCTGCCTCTGTCAAGCACATGGAGGAGTGTGCGGCCATTTAACATGATGCCTGACCATACCATTAAACTTCCGCAGGGATAATAGTCGACTTCGGGGACATGAGGGAATATACCGGATCACTCATCCTCTCCATATGAGCGTATGGTGGAAATTTGTTGTTAAGCTGAACCGGGACTCATAAGTGAAGAGAACGACATCCCATTGATCCATACTCCAATCTCAATATTCTCTGCACCATGCTAAACGCACTTTCTTGTGCGCAGAAGTGAGCAGGAGACAAATCATTAGTCTTCTTGTAAGCAACCTCCTCTTATGAAGTATTCTGGAAATAATCGTCCTTGAAACTTCGGTTTTCTAAGACTTTATACAAGTCACAAGAGAGCTGAGAAGCTGTGGTATCCTTGCTACACTTCGAAAGAATATGCAAATGGTGATCATTTCCTGCCGTCGAGGCTTTTGAATGACCAGACTTTCTCACAATAGATTCTCCTGGAGTTATTTCCATAAGTTGAACACAACACTGGGCGTTAAACAAATTCTCTGTAAATCTGAACTTGAGACTGGCCTGCTTCGAGCCTCCTCGTAATTCGCCGTCTTATTCCTTCTTTTAACCACTAGTGATTGTTACAGTAGCAAATTGAATTCAATCCATTGCTGCATAAAAACACCAAGAATTTTGGCGAGCTGTGTTAGCCAACGAAAAGTGTGTTTTGTTATACGCGCACTACTGACTCAACCCATGCACACGTGTACGCTTACGCATTCGACCCGCATGATTTGCATTATTGTTTCGATGTAGTGGTTTTACATTTCAAACGGCTCTTTCCAAAAAATTCGAGAAAATATGCAAATTCTCTTAATTTTGATCATCAGTGTATTTATGGAGGTTTAAACACATTTTCTATACATTTTAAATCAGCTTTTGTGATACTTGTTACGTTAAAAACTCAACTTTAAAATATTTGAATAATTTATATTATGAAAAAAAATATTTTTAAAAGTCAAATTTCTCTGATACTTCATTAAGATTCCTATGATTCGAGTATTCCATTTCTAGAAAATGTTGCTCAATGTCATGAAGGAAATAAATTCGAAATTATATATGTATAGAATTCTCCAATAAAAAAAGAAAAGATTCACAAAGTACATTTTTTCAGTTTTTCACATATTTGTGTTAAGTTTATTGTAAATTTTTATATTTTTAATTTATAATTGAATAAAAAATATCAACTACTAATGTGGGAGAAAAACACAGTTTTCTTTAAAAATGTAGAATTTATATTTTCCTGTTTAAACCTCGTTCATTCACTTCCATACATTTCAAAATAGTTATTCAAAGTCATTTTATGAATAACCATTTTCTTCAACGTGTTTTTTTTTCTTTTAATCATCAACACGTGAGATTATATAGAAAGAGATATTTCAAGATAGTTAGAAAGTATTTGAAATCTTTTGTAATCTATATCTGACAGACATCGAAAGTTAAAATATTGCTGACCGTTGCGACACGTAATAGCTGTCTGCCTCGCTTTTTATTAAACTTGATTTTTTGTTTGTCAGATTTAACTTAAATTCACTACAGAACTTTACTTGAATATAACATTCATTCAACTCAAATGGTATTTAGCTTTTTTTACTACTTTAAATAATAATTTTTTCCACGTATTACGATTTATGTGTAATACTATAGCCAAAAATCCATATATATCTTATGGTTTTGGTTATAATATCACATTAGTTGAAATACAATTTTTATCTCCTTATATGAAAAATTCAATTCTTTTTATTTCTTAATTGTACTTCATGAACATAAAGTGTATACAACAATATTTTTAAATGAAATATATAAATACACCTACATAAACCATATACACAATTTAATTTTCATGTTATAATATTTACTTGCATGAATAAAGTAATCCTTATTAAATCGCTTAATAAGGACAGCTAATAAGATATACATATTCATGCATATATATGTTCATACTGTATTATATTAAAAGGCGAGTTTGTGCAATAATGTATTTTTGTTAAACCTGTGGTGATGTTGTCCTTGAATGAATCAATCCATTCATTTGAGAAAGCTTCATCAATTGATAGTTAAAAAAAATGACCATTGAAATAAGACAATAAATATCAGAAGTTTCTTCCAACCGATGAGTGTGTCAAGTGTGGTCAGTGAATATGAGCCTGGACCATCATGTTCAAAGTCATTTTTCATCTGATTTTTGTTGTGACATCAGATGACAGTTATAGTAAGTATAGTATGTAATAACGCATGTACATATTATACTAAATTTTCTCTTTTTCGCAGTTTTATATTTATTTCTTTTGAATCCAGAATACAATTTTTATTGTGCACAGTAATTTATTTATGTACCTTGATACAATTTATAATTATTTTGTTCAATCTGTTCTTTCATTAATTTGGACAACCTTGATTCCCTATTTGTCCAGACTAATGAGATTCTACTGTACCTTTCAACAAAATTAATCGTTTTTTTTTTTTTTTTTCAAATTAAAAAGGATAGTTAAATAGTTCTAGTGGAAAGGTTTTGATGTTTATAAATTGAAAAAATAAGCATTTTAGAATGTAATTAGTTTTTGACACTGTGCTGTCTAATTGTGGAAAACTGTAATGAGGTATTTGACCATCTACCACTTCAAATGCCTTTTAACATATAGTGGGATGTGTTCACGTAGTGCAAGAGCGAAATCCTGGGAAACATCCAAATATGTATCCCGACAGACTTGTATGTAAAAGAAGAAAATCCGCATCCATTTCCCTTTGTTCAATTATGACTGAAATTGGATCTTCCATTCCGAATTACGTGGCCTTACCAATAGACTACAAAAAAGTCCAAAATCATACTAGTTGAATTATTACTACGATAACGCTCATTAGAGCAAAAGATCCCGGGTTCAATCCTATCCATTGTCGAACAATATAATTGAATCACGAACTTTTGCTTTCTGCATACACGTTTGTCAGTGAGTTCTTGGGAGTTTTCCAGATTGTCTACCATGCAACCATTGTGCAAGAAAATTCTTCTTATATAGGCACACAATGCACGCAAAGAATATTAAAATACCTTACAATAGCTTTATGCCGTTAAGCTATCCACTATATGGTGATAAAATATATTACATGATTAAATTGTTCTGATTTTCAACAAATTCTAAGTATGTCACTTAAGTTAATTTTCTATTTTCTTAACCAAACTACTAAACTAGATTTATTATTTTTCATCATTCTCTCTGTTGTAGAAAATTCCTCATAGGAAATAAAACCATCGCAATTTTCATTACTCTTTTTATTTTTGTAAAATTTTTTAAAAAAATGCAGTCTCACTAGCAATAAATAAAAAATCGACGGAAATAAAGACAAATTGAGTAATTAGAGTCATACACAAACGAAATTGTTTTATCTAGTTCTGGAAGCAATGCTTGTTCATTTAACTAAGGCAGAGTTTTAACATTAAAACTAATTTTCTTTAAAATGAAACAGATCTAATTTACAAGTGGAAAATAATGCCTTATTTTGCAGATTTAACTAATTAAACTACAAGACTCAAAATAATTAAAGGTTATTGTAAGATTTTTTGAAATAACGGTATAAGCAATTTTTTAAATATCTAAAATGGAAGAAGAGAGTCATATAAATGCAAATTTTTCTCATCTTCAAACTTGTCAGTATGCAAATTTTGAGCTTGACGTAAAAGAAGACGCTTTAGCGACAGTGAATGAGATTTGGCTTTCAACTTAATGTAAGAAGACAAAGCGGAAGAGAATGATCGACAGTTAGTAGTCGTGATGTTTCGATAAATGCGATGTCTTAACTTAGTCCTTTGACGTAATCAGAAGGCTGAAGAGTTGTTAGTGGTTAAAGGAGATCAAACACAGCAGCAATGGAGTAACAGAAGACATTGGAGTTTCCCAAAGTGTGAGATTTCCAGGAACCGTCTGGACACGTTTTTTGGAGCCTAGAAATACGGGCCCCAATGAAGACCATTATTTAACTCTAGCAGCTCGGAGACCCTA
This sequence comes from Latrodectus geometricus, assembly GCA_026290005.1. Taxonomy (NCBI): domain Eukaryota; kingdom Metazoa; phylum Arthropoda; class Arachnida; order Araneae; family Theridiidae; genus Latrodectus; species Latrodectus geometricus. The sequence continues at coordinate 28,662 of JAPDSC010059483.1, forward strand.
AATATGAATGCTATTCTTCAACAAAACGTTCAATTGACTACTGGTACCACAGTTTCGACATAAACTATCCGAAACCACTCTCACTCTGTAGGGTTGTGTGCTCCCCGATCAATGTTGTCTGTCAAGTTAACAGAAAGGCATTATCGCGCCCGCATTGAGTGGACAAAGAGCATGTGAATTGGAGGTGAAATGAATGGCGCAATGTTCTTTTCTCAGGCGAGAATCTCGTTTTTTTACCCCCTTTATCCTGATAATAGGCACATTTTCAACTGGAGGGAACGTGGCACTAGAAACAATCCTGCGTTCACACACGAAAGCCTCAGATTTGGTAGTGGGGAAGTGATGGCCTATGCTGGCATCTCCATTGATCTCCTTATCATTTGAAATGGATCACTGAGAGGTGTGCGATATAGAGAGGAAATTCTCCGACCTATTGTAATTCCTTATGCTGCATCAATTCGAGATGATTTCATGTTAATGAATGACATTTGCAGTCCACATCATGCTAACAAGTTGAATTATTTATTTTTGGAATCACGCGAATGGAATATCAACATGTTTTCCAGGCATGAAACCAATAGAACATGCTTGAGACATTATAAGCTTCTGGACGTCTTCCACACCCACAAATTCTCAAAGAACTGGAAAATTCTCTTTTGAGGAAGGGGGCAGAATAAAGCTGCTCCTTAATTATAATCTCACTGACTCGATATTTCAAAAAAGTTCAATGTACTGAAAACGATTTTTTTAAAAGAAACACCTTCTTTATTCGTTTTTCTAATGTGATCAAATAGTGTTTTTTTCCCTCTTTTGTACCTAAATACTTAATAAAACACCAAACAAATGTTATTTTTATCTTTTATAATCTATTACATCTGTCAATAATGTATCAATCAAACAAATAATTCTCTATTTACAAGATCAATCTCCAAATTCAATGTCCTTTAACTGTATTTTAAATCTCAGCATGGCTCCTTTGATTGAATCCAAAGAATTTGTGCTGAATATGAAAAATAGGATTTAAAAAATAATTCTTTAAATCCACATGAATATTAAGATTGATTATTTTTCGATATAGATCATACAAAAATGTTTTAACATTTAGTTATTCACGTTGAATAAAATTATTTTGCATATTAAAATATTTGGTGAAAAATATTGATGCGGTACCCCTAATCAAATTTTCATGAAAGAAAGCATTATTTCACATGATATACACATTGATAATCCTATTCTGGTAAAAAAATTTAAGAATGTAAGAAATAGTAAATTAGAGATAGCTACTGTTGATTCCAACAGATGGCACCATAACGCAACAGTGTATTTTTTATTCCATATAAAAACTAAATTTAATTGATTAAATTTAACTAATAAATTAATATTTGAGAAAATATTAATATCAAAAATGAATCACTACAAGTTTGAAAAACTGTATTTGAACTTGAGTGAATGAATAAAAAGTATTTTATGAACAATTAAAAATTTGAACAAGATGTATATTGAAGGAATGTAAACTAATAGTAGGAAAAAAAATTATATTATTCACAAAAGCTTTGTCATTAAATTACAGTATTTGACTATTTAAAATTTATTATTTCATTGTCTCGATACAATATATCCATTTTATGTCAGCGTTGTCATAGAAACATGTCAAAAATTAAAATTTTGTGTCTGCTTGATGTAATGAAAATTTTTATTGATTTGTGAAACTATTCATAAAGCCATAAAGCATGTTATAACTCGAAAGTTCTGAAATTTCTTTTATTTTACTCACGGTATTTCTTTTGAATTTATTAAATGGCGCAAGACGTTAGGCCTGTCTGCCTGATAACATTACTATCAGTGTAGCAAAACGTAAACAGTTTTATTATTCAGTGAATTGAAAAGAAAAGATCAAAAACAGCACTTTTATATCCCCAGAAAATTACTTTGGAATCAAATTTCATTTTTATGTTTCCCGGAAATTAGTTCTTATTAAATAAAAGTATTTGTGCTTTGTTAGACAAATAATAAAGTTCAGTTTAACTATGCTAGTATGTACATATAGTATAACATATATGTATGTAATAGTTTAAACAAAAGAGGGTTCATTAAATTTCAAATATTTTTATCTATAAAATTATTTTTAGTGAACACAGTTGTAACAAAAAGAAAATTTATAAATTTATACTTAAACAATAGAGAACACATTAAAATAATCTGTTAAAAAAATCCAAATGGATATTTTACTTATAGAGAATGCTATGAGCAAAGCCTTTATTAACTTGTATAATTGTGGAGAAGGTAGCTGTGACTTTAAGACATTTAAGCTTCTGTCATCTTCCAAGAAGACTTTTCATAGACAGTCGTCCGTATTCACATGTCGCTAAAGTCGAAAAACTCCCGAGTATCCACCTTGATAAACATTCATCCCAATAAACAGGAGCAATTTTATGTTAAAAATCTGTTCAATAAAAAGAAAACGATTAATAAATATGCACTTATTAAAAATAAAAACATAATAAAAATAATATTTCATTAAACAGGTGACAATTTTTTTTTTAAATGGATGGATGTAAGGCTTTACACCTCAAACATTATATAACAAACTATGTGAATGTACTGTAATTTTATTGGAATCATTTTCACAGGTCTTTCAATAATCTCTGTTGAAAATTTTAATACGATTACTAAAAAAACTAATGGTTTTTAATGTTTGAATAAGTTTTAAAAAACTGTCAACAAATTCTATCGTTCACCCAGATTCTTAGTATATTCATAAATATCAATAGATTTAAGTATATTTATTTCAGATTTTAGTACAAACAGATTTTTTGGGTATTCACTTTTTTCGTTTTAATTTTTTATATTTTCTGCGTAATCAATAGCGATATACATTACAATAAATCTAAGACTTCAGTACACATTTTACTCAAAATTCTGTGTATAATTCGTTTAATAGTTTGCATATATATTATATGTATATATATAGTTAACACATGAAATTATTTTTTTATACTTATTCATAGAAAGCTATTTAATAAACCGAGAAATAATGAGCAGGCAATGTACGAAATTTAGAAATGAAAATTGTAACTTGTATTAGTATTATTTTAATTTCACTATTAATATATAACAGAATCGTTATATATATGTTAATTGCGAAATATATTTAGTCGTGCTTTGTCAGAAATGATATTACCAGTTATTCCTGAAAGTTCTTAATGAGAGTAGAGAGTCACAATTTTCATGCTTGTTGAAAGCAAATTATCCGTATTTCCTGTGTATCCATCAACCAATCAACATTAAAGTAACAAAAATTACAAAAAATAAAAAGGGAAAAAAAAGTTTTGTAATGCCCTCTTTTCCCATCTAACTAACGATTAGTTTTTACTCTATTGCTTTGTAGCAAAAATACTCAATGAAAGCTAAGTCAGTCCCATTTTTCCTAACATCAATGTTATGTTTGCTGTAATGTTAAGACACCAAGTAGTGGAGAGCCTGGCAAACTAAGGCTGTAGTAAGGCATTTTAATAATCACCGTCTTCTGAGAGAGCCTTTTCACTAATAGTGAGCCATATTTACGTGTCACAAGAAACGAAAAACCAAGTAAACTCCTCCTACGAAGATGTATGTGAAAGGCAGAAGCTCAATATCTATCACACGTTATTTTAAAGTGACTGGGGTCGAACACGGGAGATTCCCTTCAGACCTACCACTGGATCACGGTTATTTCATGTTGCAATGTGTTCTGACACTCATTACGTCCTACGGCTATTGTAATGGATTTTAAAGTGCACGTCATAAATTGCTTGCCCGAGTAATTGGCCGCGTTCATGTGTCGCAAAGGAGGAAATCCCGAAAATTCCCTAGCACTATTAGCAGAAAGTATAAGTACAACATTCATATCTCGTTGTTCTACAGTAGCTGAGATTGAATCTGGTACCTTTCGCTCTGAAGAGCACTGTCCTGTCACCAGATCGTGTATTGTTAAAAAAGACTTGATTAGTTCGAAATAAAAAAATTTTTGAATTGTACTTAATCAAACTCACGCATTTTAATGGCAATAATCAGCTAAAATTTAGTTCTGGTTAAGAACCATAGGTAACAAATTTACTTATCTCGGCTCTGTTTTTTGTTTATTGTTTGGGGAGAAGAATAATTCATAAAAATAAAATAATTCTTCTTCATATGGAGGAAATGACGCTAAAAATATTTGTATTCCTTTCTACGTTATCTTAAACCAAAGTGAAACAAAAAGTTTTATTTATTATTTTTTTAATTCCAAACATTAAAAATTTAAAAACATATTCTTCAACACACCTTAAAAAGGAAGAAAAAGATACTTGCTTAAAGAATTTGCCATAATTAATTTTTTCCTCTTTTTCACTAAATGATTTTTATAAACTATTTCATTAAATAACAAAGATTTCAACGCGAAATCAGCCGCATTAAAATGTGCATGAAAAATTCAAACCTTGATCGACTAAAATATTTCAAAGCTCATTAAAAATATATTTCAACAGAAGAAAAACGTTAGCTGAACATTGAAATTAATTAAAACAGTTGATAATTAAAACAAAAAAGCGCACACAGATTTCTTAAAAAAATAAATAAAATATAAAAAGAAAAACTTTTACAAGGTCTGAAAAATGCTACAAATTTGGGAACTCAAATACATCAATCCAGCTTTAAATAAGATAAAAAGAAAAAGCACAATTTCATGAATCAATAAATTCATTATCAATGAATTCTTACAAATATTTCATTACATTAAATTTTTTTTTCATTTTGTGTTAATGAATTTTATCAAATCAAACATTTAGTGCTATTTGAATCTATGGTATGATATGTTTAAATCTATACAAAGATGTATTTAGAGATATATAATTGTAAATTTGTTTTTCTACTGTGGCTAATTTAAACATAGGTTTAATAGACTTACATTTATAGATAATTTTAATCATTGAAGTGCTGTTTAATAGTATGATTCATTTATTTGATCAGAATAAATTCGCTATCAGAAGTTGACTTATCTTTTTGACACAGTTCTTTCATGTTACTCTGTAACATGAAAGAACTGTGTGTCAAATAGATTCCGTTTCATTCCAGGTTACAACAGTTACATTTCTTATCAACACAATTATCGCCAAGGTTTGTTTTGTTATCCAAATAAATGTTTATCATTAAGAGTAAATACCATGGTAACCTATCCGACTAGTGAAACTGTGATTAAGATAAACTCGTTTTTACAAATCGACTTTACATTCTTTTATAGTATCCCACATTTTTCTCTCAGAAATGTTCGTACCTTGTTCGATCTGCTTTCTTTTAGAAAATTTCAATTTATTTATTTTTTGCTGAAATTCCATTAGTCAGCAAAAATAAAAGAAGATTAATTGGTATATAATAAGAGTCTTGTTTATGGCTACTAAACTTCCCCAAATGTTTTGAAACCCGGTAGATTAATTAGTAGACTCTACTATGTTATTTTTTTAGGATTTGACTTTTTCATATATACGAGAGAGAGAGATTATTCAGAGCAACTAAATTTGTATACTTGTATAAATGATATGGAAAATTGAAATAACGCGTGTATCAAAATAAGAATTTCATTTACATTAATAAAATAATAAATGAGTAAAATTAATGTTGGAGACAAAATACCAGCACTGTTTACTTATTCGATACTTGTTACTTTAGAAAAAATAATCTATAAAAGTATAGTATTCGTACATAATAAAAATAATATAGTGTATAGATCTTTTATTGGTATTTTAAAAAACAAGCAAGGAATTATATAAAAATTTAGATACTTCTATATAAATACAGATAATTATTATTTATTATTTTTTTTTTGATAATCAGCTTTTGAAAACAAAAGAAAAGGAATATAAATTATTATATTGCAGAGTTTATAAAAATAATACATTTGGTTTTTTTAAAAGGATTATTTATTAGCTATAATAATTATTATTATAAATTAATACATTCAATTAGTTAACTATACAATTATATACATAAATTTAATAAGCTTTCTACTGTGACTGTTATTGAAGAGGATAAAATTTTGGAGGAATTATTAAAATTAATACACCCAAAATATTTTTAATTATAGATGAAATATATTAAATTTTAGACATAGAAATATGTACATTAAATTTTAGACGAGAGAAAATTTCAAAGACGGAAATATACTGATTAAATTTAAAAGAATGGCGAATAAATTTAAGAAAAATGATATTTGAAAAAAATAAAAAATTCTTAAATCATTAAAGAAAAATGCAAATGCATTCTTGTTAGTTCATGAATTATTTCAGATCTCCATTGCAGAAGAAATGTTGATGACGAAGCGGAAAATTTATCAGACTCACCCAATTAACACAGAAAAGAATGAAAATATCAAAATGTCTGGAAATAACTGTCACGTGTGATAGGGCTATGTATTATTTAACTCTGACAAATCTATAAAATTCTTCAATACCATTTGCCGAAAACAAACTACTTAACAAAATGATGCGCTTAAAGTTTTTAAATTATGACCAAAAAGAAAACTTGAAGAATCAAACGAACATTTATAAGAGACATTTATTAAAAAGAATTGTGACATTCCGTTTAATATTTCATTTAC
>JAPDSC010059483.1:35281-46797 GCA_026290005.1 Latrodectus geometricus
CCGTGTTCACCAACATCAACTCTTCCAATGCAAAGTATATATCATTTTATTATCATAAAAATCAGTATTCAATTTCCATGACATATGTATTCATAAGGATAAATTAATTTTCCTTTCTGTGTACTATTTATATTAACACAAAAAATACTAAAATTCTGGATAAATTTTTTATAGTATATGACAATATTTCTATGAGACTTCTTCCTCAATATATATGGCTTTGTATTTAGTATTAAATAGAAGATTAATTAAAAAGTAAATAACTTTTGACATGAAACTATAAACCTATACTTATATTTGAACAATTGAAATATGAACAAATTAAATATTATAAACAAATATGAATTTTTATTTATATATAAATAAAAATTCGTATTTCAATTGTTTCAAACTTTCAAATACAATTCAAATCGTCTTCTTTTTAAAAATATAGAGAGGTATCATTTCACATTGCGACTATAACATATTTAACATACCCCAGCTGTCATTAGCCAACAAGAAAGATCTTCGATTGGGTCGGGATTCGAACACACCTTCCGATAACAAGAAAGAACGCCCACGCCAACCATGCCATCGCGGTCAGAATAATATGTGTTGGTAATTTAATAAAAACTATTTTCATATAAACATTATTTTGTAATTTAATCTCACAACTCTGACAGTTATTTAACCATACGATTTTGTGGTCTCATATTTAAGAGACAAAACATTTTTTAAGATTAAAACAATTTTTATTTTCTAATATTATTTAAGTAAAAAATGTTATGATTTTTATAACATTTTTCTTGTTTAAAACATTTTTTAATGTTTATAATGGTTTCAACAAAGAAAAATTCTATTCATCATATAATTCAACAAAATGGTTCTGAATTCTGAAATATATTAAAAATAATCTTTTTTCAGCTCATAATATTTATCTACCGCTATTTTTCATGTAAAAACAAAATTTTCAGCTTTTATTGATTTTTCCTGAAATTATACCAAATCGATTTTTAATGGTGTTTCTACGAAATTTCAAAATAAAGTTTATTGCAATGTTGATGACAAAGCAAGACTGATGTCAAAGCAAATATTATAAAATAGAGAATTCCTGGAAAATTCTTATTGTTTACTTCATAAGCCAAGAATTTCATCCAAGAATACGCTTTCGACAGCCTTATTACCTCAGGGATGGTCTCCACAGAATCTTAATAAACAAGTTTGTGATAAGCACATTCCAAGTTTTTTATTTTATTTATTCTTCAGTACGTTTATTTTTATTAAGAATTTTTATTTTCATATTCAGTTCTAATTTTAAGGAAATTTAATATTCTTAAGCAATGACATTGAAACTTCTTTCGATTATTATTTAATTTTTTTTCTGTTCGTTATAAACTAAGTTAATGTAACACTGCTATTTTTTAAGTAAAATAAGAGAAAAATTTCAAAATACATTCTTAAAACAAGGACATCTTCGCAAAATACTTATCGTTTGAGAATGATTGGAATTTCTTATTAATAGTAGTTGGCTGGAGGGAAGAACAAGAAAAAAACTTACGCCAGAGTTCTAACACCATTATTTGCAATCACTCAAGTTTAAGTACATTTTACTTTTTTTTATCTGTATTCCATTAGTATTCAAGCCTTTAATGGAAAGAATTTATTCTTACGAGGATGCTACTCTCTCTCTTTTTTTTTTTTTTTACTTATATCTTTTCAACGCTTCATTTACACATCATACTTTTAAATAATAATCTTTAACATACTTTAATTAGTTTAAACTTTTACGGTATACATATCAATATACTAAAATACTAATGAATCTTTATCCATGAAGAAAATCAAAACTTAATAAAAGTACCTCAAAAATTAGAGAAGCTTATGAAAATAATATATATAACCTACGAAAAACAATAAAATTCCAGCAATTTATTTCATTAAAATTTATATAGCTGCTACAATAAAATTTTATGTTTTAGAATACTAACTATGGGGAAGCATTCTAAAAGCTAATAAAAACTCATTCTTTTACCTAATCACATTAAAAAAAATTATCCCAGTGAAATCTACGCACTTTAAAATTCGTTGGCCAAACATCCGTTATGGGTCTGTAGTAAAAATTACAAAATTGTTAAAAGAAAAATTGTTGAATATAATTAAAAAGTAAAACAAAAGAGCTCTAGCTCTTAAGCATGAAAGTTAACTTAGTGATTCTCCAGCCCTGAATTCGAGAGATTTTTTAGATGAACTCCTTACTGTATGTATTTTCAATAGTTTTTTTTTTCCACATTTGCTGAATGTGAATGTAATTATGAACCATCATTATTCTTATTCAAGTAGTCATCTACTCTTTACTTTTATTATTAAATTAATAAATTTGTATCAATGGAAAGCTTTTGTTACATCTTGCTTGTAAGAACTTTTTAACTTAATATAATCTGAGAATTGTATCACAAAACTACACTATAGGAAAAAATGCTGAAATAAACCAACTGAAAAATTAGCAAATAAAAATGTATTTGTAACTTTTAAATAAAGTTATCATAAATGAAATTTAATATTTAACTTTAATTTTGTTAGTTACATGAAACAGTTTATTTATTTAAATCAGATTTGCACCATGATTTGAAAACAACCTCTCCATTATTTTAGACTTAACACAAAATATTTCACATTTTATTTAAGAGAGAAATTATGCTTAGAATGATACTTTGACCCATCAGAAATGTATTAAGCAATATAACTTGTTTGATTATCCTATTGTAATGTTTTCCAAGGACTGAGTTATTTCAAAAATTCTTTATCGTAACACTTAAAATTCTTCAAGCCTAACAATAAACTGCGCATAAACATTAAGTTTTTGTCACTAATTTTTTTTATCATAATTATTCTTTTAAATATAATACATATAGATTTTATATATGTAATTTATAATTTAGTAGACATGCCAATGACATCTTTTATTTAATTAATTTTTATTATTATTTTATATTCATTATCTATTTAACTTTATTTCTCACTTCATTGAATTCAAAATTTTGTTTTGAGTATTAAAATCAGGACTAATAATTGTTTTAGTAATTGTAATTTTACATTACCTTACACAATTTGCGATTAAGCCATTGTGGTCTGGTTTACTGGAGCTTCGTTCTCCTTATCAGTTGGTAGTGAGTTCGAATCCCGGTATAACCGAAGATCCGTTGTGTTCGCTAAGGGCGGAGGGGGCACATTAAATAGGTCTTGGTCGTAATATCTTCAAGTGAAATGATATCTCAGGAGTTTCAGGCCACGTATGGGGGTGTTCTGCTTGGTCCCTGTTTCTAAATTACAAAGTATACCACCCGGCTGCTTTCAACAAACTGATATAACCCAACTCTGGACTATTTGCAGGAAGCAAGCTGGTGCAACAACAACTTGCGACTAAAAATTGAAATATTTTTCGTATTTGTATTTAAACATAGGTTTACATTAATGTATAAACTATTGCTCATAGTTTTGAAATATATATAGTTCTTTGTATTGACTTCGCCATTTATTGTTTGAAATTAATGGTACTCATGAATAAATAATAAATATTTAGTATTTTTCGGTATAAAAATTATTAGTTCCTTCATTTATCCCATAATTTACAAAGTATAAATTTGTAAATTACGATTAAAAAATAACAAATTACTTTGTAAATTGTTGCCGTAATTTACAAAGCAATTCATCCTAGAGTTTAAACAACTTCACAAAATATAATATTCCTGTCAATATATGTGAATTGGTTCTGGAAAAAATTTACAGCAAAATCTTGTTTTACTATCTTTCATTTGTTATGGGTGTTGGTGACGATTTTCTGGCAAAATATCTAAGGGAACAAAGGTTGATTACCCCACGAGCAACAAAAGCATTTGCGCCGATGCTCAGAAAGTAAGAAAGAATTGTGTAGGTTTCATGAAGATACCTAAGCCATAGCTTTGTGGTAGGACAATCAATGCAACTTTCGATAACTTATCAAAGCTTAACAGAGGGACATCATTCCTTAGAGCGGAAGGTCTCGGGTTCGATACCAGTCCTTATTAAACAAAAGAAAACACTAGATATACTTCTTTCTTCCGCGTGCCTGTCTGTCATGGTGGATGTTTCGGAATTTTCCAGGTTTCCACTCTTGTGATACATGAATACTGCCCACTATCATTGTAATATCCTCGCAAAAGCCAGTCCACATAATGGACATTAAAATGTTTTTAATCCAAGCACCTTAGCCCACTAGGCTGCCTACTTGGTGGTATAAAAAGAATAAAATGTTTTGTAAAATGTACTTTGAACGCGCTTAAAATTCTTTAGTTTCATTACTTTATTTTCATTATTTTCTTTGAAATGAAACTAACTCTAAGATAAAAATTTCTTGGATTGTAATATAAGTAACTATATTTTTTTAATTTATTAAAACAATTATTGTCTTATAATTGATTCGCAAATATTTGATTTTAAAACATTCTTACTAAAAAGTATCGAGAACAAATCTAAAAGTGAGGCATGACAAATAATACTTTGTTGTTTCCTTGCCTCCAAAACTCTTTATAGGGAAAAAAAAAAAAAAAAAAAAAAAAAAAAAAAAAAAAAAAAAAAAAAAACAGCAAACAAAATTTTAGGAATATTTCATTTCAGATTCACTACATCCACTCTTCTTAGAGCAATCGATTCAGGCCTATGATATTATTCAGAGAGAAACGGTTAATGTTAAAAATTATTTATTGAAGGCTAAAAATATATTCATTAATATGTTATGTGTTTTGGGGTGGCCCCATGGAATTATTCATAGATGCTATTAAAAAAATACAAATTAACAATTATTTGATTTTCTTATTCATCAACTCTATTCACAGTAATTAACTTATAATAAATTTGAAGAAAAATAATTACTAAAATATCTAAAAAATGTATGATAGTCTTATCTTTAACTGCTTTTTTTTTCAAATCATCATTAATCCCAAAACTTTTATGATTACATAGTTTTTTAATTAAAACTAAATTAAGCAGTAACAAGCATACTCAAGTACCAGGTCTTGCCATAACATTGTAATGTTTTTTACTGAGCGCATGACATTTTAATTACACGAAACAACGATTAAAACAACGGTTGAAGTGCTTTTTCTAATTTGAAATGTTGTAAAAACTAAAATTATTTGTTTTTATTTATATTTTTCCGTATCCTTTCATTGTGTTTTTCCAAGTTTGTGCTGAATTTGAGAAATTGCTTTAATTAAATAATAGCATTTTGATATTAGAATAACCATGTGATCTCAAAATCTGTGATCAATGTGTGAATTGTTAGATATTAGTTTTGTACGAAATCTGTTCCTATTATAAAATTTATATTTGGAAATATTTAAATTTGTTCCAAAAACGTTATTAAATAATTACGTTTATCTTAAATTGTTTTTCAAACTAGAATTTTGTCCAAAATTCTCATGAAAAGAGAATAATTCTAAGAAATCAAATAAGAGCTCTATGATATAGACAAAAATTTAAAATAGCAATTTTCCGTGCATAGTGATAATACACAAAAATCGAGTTGTGAAAAAATTTTAGAATTGTGTTCAGCAAATATCCTTGAAATTTGTATCGTTATAAAGCTGGTTCTACTGTACACAAATCATATCAAATAAAGATGTTTTCCGTGCCAAAAATCTATGCATCAAAATTTTTCATGGTATACAAAACATCCATTTAAATCTTTTTCTATTGAGATAACTTTCGCAATAATTATCTATCAAATTAAATATCTAAAATGGGTTAGTTAAGAATGCATATATTCTACACCTACAATAGCTGTTTCGAAACAAGCTTTTATGATTGCATTGAAATCACAGAATAAATCCCTTTACCACATCTTCACGTGACTTGCAGATTTATACTTTCTGGGAGTCGTTTTTCCAAAGAATATTCTTAAATCGCCATTTTCAAAGCTGCAAAGCTATAAAATGATCTTAAATACATTCTGAAAACTGAAAAAGGGACAAAGAAAGTTTCGGAAAGATTGAAGTCTAGATGTATCATTCTTATGTTTATATTGAAAAGTATGTATATTTACTTCATTCAAATATGTTTTTCCATATTTAAAATATAATAACTGTTTTCAATGTATACACGTCTTTTATTTTTATTGTGATATACTTATATCTATAAATGTTTTATGTATATATAATATTGAATTAGTTTTAATATTGCTTCTTAAATAATTATTTAGTTTTATTCTATTTTGATAGTCTGCTGCTGTGATTTAATACTTTTTTATTGCGCCAGGAAACCAATATATCAAAATTCATCCTATATTAATTAATTCATGATATTTGGCAAGCAATTATAAAATTTCCCAAAATGATTTTCTTAGTAGAATATATTATGAAATTGAAAAATAAATTTTGTTTTCATTTTACATATATCTTCTTTCACGTCATAAAAAACTGAGTAACGCTTTGCTAAATAGTGTATTTGTGATTAATTTTTAATTTATTGATTTAGCAATTTTATTATTTGAAAAGAAGCAAGTAAAAATGGATTTAAATAAATAAATTATATAAATTAAGTAAGTACATTTAAACTTACATATGTATAGAACCTTATTACATAATGTTTATTTAAAATACTAATTTTTATTTATTTATTTATTTATTTATTTATTTTTTTTTTGAGTATTTTTTAACTTGTTTTATTTATTTGAACTAATCTAGAAAATTCAAAAAGTTCACTAAATTTGTACTCAATTTCATAAAATTATTAATTTTTTTACTCCTAAAATAACTGATTTATTCTTGAAAATAATTATTTGAACGTTTAATATCTGAATAACTCTTTTAATATTGATCTCAACATTCATTTAAGAAATCTAGTCTTAATATTACATTTAATCATACAAATTTTTCACATTTTTCAATGTTAATTTGTGTTTATTTAATTTATATTTCTTTGACCGTTTCCAATTTTTATTAACGTTAATCTTATAGCTCATTATTTAATAAAATTAATGTTACACAGTTAAGAAAATGCTTGTATTTACACACATATGCAACTTGAATGATTCGAGAGGACTTGACGAATGAGATGACGCGTCTTGTAATTTATTAATAAGCAATTTCTTTCTTTCAAGGAATTTATTTTGAAATTTGAGCATGCGTATGCACTTTTGTTCAATACATCCAATCGAATATGACAACTTAAGAAACTTTCAATATGGTTCGTCATACTATTCTCATCAAGTTTTTTAACTTGAATTATGAATCAAATTAAATTATTTTTTCAAAAATTTAAGAGAAATTTTTCTACCATGGGATTTTTTTAATTATGCGTATGAGCTCACCGAAGCTTAGTGGTTGAGTTGTGCTATTTGAAAATGAAGTCAGAGATTTATTCTTATTTACTTTTGAAGAATGTTTTATGGTTCCCACGTATCTGGTTCCTATATTCATGCCTGTCTGAATAAATGCTTGTCCTTCCTTGTGAGACACAAATACTTTTCATTATCTATGAAAAGCCCTTCAAAATGCATTAATAATCTGTGAGAATGTTCAAATATCTTACAATACGTCTTAACTATTAAGGGATCCAAAAACCGGTGACAAATAACTTTATATATGAGTATATCTTGATAATTTAACTTTCCTACTCATCTTTGTTGAAATTTCGGGTGATTATTAAACAGTGTTTCTCAAATTATGTCGCCATAATTTGTATCACAAAGTTAGAATTTGAACAAAGGTAAGCTTGACGCAAAAGGATCGTACAGCTTACGAAACAATAACAAAAATGAATATTTAATTAATGTAAACTAAAAATCATTTTAAATTGCTTATAAATTAAATATTTAATAATTATTATGGGTAAAAATAGCAATCTCTAACATTTATAAAATCCATACCCATACCATACCAATACAATATTTTTTACATCCTTTATCAACGTATTTTCTTAACAAATTCGAAAACATTTATTTATTGATTTTCTGTATTTTAAATAATTATAAATTGACTTAAAACATATTTGTTAACAAAGTTAATCGCAACAAAATAATTACGGCGAAAATGTGCTTTAGGTCCCCTCCTTGGCGCGTTTCAAAATCGCCGATGCCATGGCGAAAATTCTACCGCTATTTCAAAGTGAAACTTAATTATCGACCAATGAAAAGGTTAAAACAAAAGAGTAAATAATGAGCATGCGCGAAAAAGTGCTTCAAATTCGAGAGTCGGCGAAGTAGGGGACCTAAAGCGCAATTTAACCATAATTAAATTTTTTCCAAAAATAACCAATTAAGGAATTTTTTATTACCTAAAACATATTATTAATTAAGTACAACTTTATTAAAAACCGTAAATTTGTTAAGGAACTCATTTTTGTTTATATTTAATAATAAGTGAAATAAAACATTTTTGGATTGTTGTAAGTTTTTAATTTAATTTTTTTTAAATATAGATGAAATTTTTCTTTAATTTGTTATGTAAATTTACTTTAATTTAATTTAAAATGTCTAATACATAAAATTTGAATTTTAGGAATTTATATCAATAATATTATTATTTTCATGAAATTTTGTAATCGAGATCTAGTTTTTTTCTTTTAACTGCGAACTCAGTCAGTGATATAAAGCGAAAATAGGGTTACTTTGATCAAAGTACCTTACGCAATTTAACATAGCTGCCATTTGTGTGGAAAAAGTGTTTTTATTTAATGTGAAAATTTCTGTTGTTCAAGTTGATGCATAGTGAGAAAACAAATTGACGTTTTGAAATTTGTTAAGATATCTTACGAAGCCAGATTCTATTAAAAGTATTGCCATTATAGAACATGACTGATTTTATTTTTTAATTTCTTAAACGTTGCCTATGAGTTAAAAAATTTTTTTTTTTTTTTTTTTTTTTTTTTTTTTTGCTGTGTCTTAGTAAAATTATTCTTTTCTGACTTTGCACTCATTTTTATGACAGGGTGTGTAAAATCGCAGGTAGTTTTAATAGAATATTTTTCTCCTTTATTTTCTCATTTTAAGGTTTATGGAACAATGGTTTGAAGACTTTCCATCTTTATTCATCTTTTGAAAAAGTATTTTTTATTTTTTTTTCAATACTTTAGGTTGTATAATTGTTTAACAAGATATAATTTATAATCTTTTTATAAAATTTTTAGGAAAATATTTTAATTATTTTATTGTTTATGGTGGTTGATTTGGTTGGCTTAGCACTCTAAATTCCTTTTGTGATAAGTATTGTCCTTCATAAATTGAAATAGAAAATATTGTATATCCTTAACGAATTACAATTGCAAATTTATCCACCGAGAAATTAACCCAGTGTCCTACTTTTTACTGATATTTTGGAGAATAATCGGTTAAAAAATAATTTTTTTCATGTGATGGAACCATCTATTAGGTAAGAGTCAACATTAATAATAAATACAATAGATTGTGGCAAGGGACACCTTTTACAGTTATAAAAACTCTCTTATTACATGATTGATTTTAAATGTTTCTTTTCACATGGGCTTGAGAAGAAATATAATCCGCTTTTTAACTCCATGTATAATTTTTTCTCAACATGTAATTTATTTAATTGGCTTCCCAATTTATCCTATCTTTGAACTAATCTTTTTATTTAACTAACATACATAACTTCTTACCATACATGAGAGATATTTTTCACCATTGCGCAATCCACATTGGTATTTAAGAACTTTTTAATATAACAAGGAAAATTATAGGGCTTCTTTAATAAATTTTAAAAGTTAAAAACAGCATGTAGAACAAAAAAGGTTAAATTTTTTTTTTAATACAAACTAATGAATTATAATACATAAATTAATTTACTTACAAATGACTAATTTATAAAATTGGATATCCATATTAATTTTTTTTTTCATGTCCTGGGCTTGTTATAGGCATACTCACTGTTGTGGTTTCAGTTAGCCCAGCACTTCTTATTTCCCTTGACAATGAATAAAAATAAATTATAGAAAATTTTATTTAGCTCAGAGAAAAAATACAAAATCAGTAACTCAGACAGTAACTTCGATTTTATTGACAGGGTTGGATAAAAAAGAGTAATTACTAAAACATGACAAAGGAATAAAACATTGTTATTATTTTATGATCGAAATATTGAGAAGCGTGATTCTTAAACCTGAAAACAAAGAATATTGTTATGACCAGTATTATTAATGTAAATATTAAAAAATAATAAATTTTATCTGAAATCAAAGTTTATCAATTTTGGTATGAACTTTGATTGATCAAAGTTTATCAGCTTTTTTTATACTGAAGTCTTATTGGTTATCTTTAATGTGCATATCTTTCTAGATGTTTTAGTTTACAGGGAAGAATTAACCCTTCTTTGCATGATTTTTTCTTTATTGGTGAAATAAATCAAGTTGATATAATTCATGTTCAAAATTAAAGGAAAAATGGTTAAAAAAATCTTAGTATATATTTATAGTATAAATTTAGCAAAAAACAATATGCTAAAAATTTCCATCATCATCCAAAGTTGGATCATTAGCTTAGTACTAAATAGAAATAAAAGAGGAAAATAACTGAAACACGTGTTACAAACCTTTCTTCCACTCATTTTCAATTTTTTAGCAATAGAAACTCTAATATAATAAAACAAAATTGTAAACGAAATCATACGTTTATTGCAACTACAACAAACAGCGGAATGAGACAACTTTAAGCTCGTTTCACTGATAATGACACTTGTTTATTTTTGACAGCTATGTTTCTTTTTATGCAATGGACATCAAAAAGGTATCCAAACACGATCAACTTAAAGTGAACTTGTTCTTTTATATAATTTTTGGGCATTATAGGTTATGATGGAAATTTCCACCATTATGCAAAGAAGGGTTAATACCTTATTTAATAACCTCTTCTTGTTATATTAATCATAAAACTTCAAGAGTTTTAACTGTCAAATTTGCATCAAATATAGAATTAGAAGTACTGTGGAGCACATGGGATATGTTCTATAGTCCTCATATTGATGAATAGATACAAGTTCCTGGTATTGAATTTTGTGAATGGCTTTGTAACAACTAATGTGAATTCAACTCGTACATCTGTTGATTTTAATATTATTAAATTTTAATTTGTCTCACAAAATAGCATTATTTTTTTTTTAAAAAAAATAACAATATCATGCTTTCTAACTGATTCAGTTTATTTTTTACATTCAAATATTTTTCTTTATCATTAAACTATTATTTAACAAAGATTTGTCAAATTATCTCAGAAAAAATCCAACATTTTTTTTTTTTATTAAAACAGCATTAAGTATGGTTACTCGTCAAACAATAATATTGGATTATGATAAAATGCCTTGCCATCACATAATGAAAGGGGGAAAAATCAATTATTCACCCTCACAAGAACAAGGTCAGATCATTGTATTGTTGATCTTTGAGCAAATAAAGCTCTTTTAATACTTACGTCATTTAATAATTTTTCTACAAAATTTGCATTAAAGTAATATGCATTTATGTATATATATATATATATATATACATAAATG
>JAPDSC010059483.1:46897-94504 GCA_026290005.1 Latrodectus geometricus
ATATATATATATATATATATTGAGTACAAATTAAACAAGTACGTTATGGAGTTATAGATATTAGTGCAAATATCAGAACAATAAAAATTCTAAAAAATGTCCTTAAAGTATTAAATTATTAAGAGTACTATAAAATTCAAGAGTGACAGCAATATAGAAATTACTTATATTGATAAATTAATAATGCGATCAATAATTGATGTCGATCTGATGTCAAAATCAATCACACGTCTATTGATGGCATGATTTGATGGTAATTGTTTCATGCTAATGGGCAACAGAAATCAAATAGGTTAACGTAATACTGTTGACGTAAAAATGGCTGCTTTCTTGATTGCTCGATTTTCTCACGTATTTCTGATTTGGCCGCAACTTCAACATTATAATAGAAGATCTTTCTAATCAATTTTTGCTAAGATACATGTAATCATCATAGCATTTCAATTAATATGATAGCTGATACATCTTTTTAACCCATCCATTTTTCTGTAGCCCATGATGGGACCTTTTCGAAAACATAACTGTTTGTAATCAGTTACATAATTCATCAAATCAAATGATTACGTTAAGGCTTACAACTTTTGGCTTATATTTTTTTGGAATCATACAGTTATTTACAACAAACTATATCTTATTCCAAAGACAAATTGCAAAAGTTATTTCTTTTGACACTCGAATTTTTTTTTTTTTAATGTGTTGGTTAAATTTTGGACTATCATATTTACTTAAAAATTTTAGATACTAACATTATAGGAATTCACCGTCAGCATTCTATTAATTTATCTATGCTTTAATGAAGTTTCATTATAGTAAAATTAAATTTATTTCTCATTTTGATGTTATACATATTCATATTTTGTTTTCACTTTGATATTTTAAATTTTGTTTATATAAGTAAATATAATTTTAATAAATTTATTTTGATTAAAATATATTTTAATTAATCTAAATTTAGAAACCCAATCTTGAAGTTGAAATTTAAGGTAACTGTAAAATTGAACCTGTTTGAGATCATATTATATTATTAGGGATACAAAAGCCACATTTGGAAAATTATTGGATTACTTTATTGAAAAATAAATATAAATATTATTTTTCAAGAGTACTTTGATAAGAAAAATCACTTAGACATAAATTCGGAGAGTAATTACCTGATCTTAATTTTCGATTGATGTCACTGAAGTAAGATCTTATTTTAAGGTCTCTCAGACTTTAATTCATTAAAAATACCATGAATTTATACTTGTTCTAACATGTGTCATATTTCACTTTAATTTGTTTTCTTAACAATTAAATGTAGGCAAGAAAATTGAATTTATCAGAACTATTAAATTTTTATAACAAAGAGTTGAAGTAAATAGAATACAAAAAAGACATAAAATATCCAAATATCTTTCTTTCATTACCATATAGTACAATGTAATCAAGCACACAATTCTTTTAATAAACTTTTTACTTATGTTTCTCATTCTACTTTCATTTTCTGTATCTTATTGGTCCAAAAAACAATGAGAAATTAATGTGCACCTTTTAACACAGTTTTTTGTAATTCGGTAATACATATCTTTTAATACAATATTTCTTCCTAACTTCCTTGCGTCATCATTTCATTAGCTACCATATTATATCATTTTATCTTAAAAAATTTTATAACTTTTAATTGTCAACGCTTTTTTTCTGTTACTTTTAAATCACTTCTATGTGTGTCTTAAATTAGACTCCAATTTAGCAGCTAGATGGCGCTTTTACACTGTGAAGTTACGAACCAAGGTCTTGTGCTCCACGTTAACTGCATTTGCCCATTTCACCCATTTGTCACGATATATATATTTTTTTTAATTTTACCGCAACACGTGACTTTCTGACGACGTAAATGTTTTCCTTCCGCATCCACATCAGATCAAAATGTTTTGAAAGCAGAACTAACTTATAAAGGTGAGAAATAAATTTCATATGTTAAATATTTTTGTAAGGATTAATTTTTTAAACAACAGATATTTATTACCGGTAGTTCTACAAGAAATTAGTGCTTAATTACGTATTCCTGTTAGTTATTTTATATATAATTTGTGCAGAACTTCGTTGAAAACTACTTAACGTTGCTAAAAATTATTTTTTGATTCACCTTCGTACTTGGACAGACTCTGACCTTAATTTCTAATGGTTCATGGATGGATAAAATTGTGATAAGAAATAGGATATAATAATTTGATGTCTAAGGATGACCTTTTGGTTCTTCGCTTGCGATTGAAGAACATCAAAAATAATTTTCCCCGGCTATTGGCGCCAATATTGGTATGTTATTTTTTGTAATGATTTTAAATTTATTTCACATCAGTTTGCTAGACGCGAAGGATAAATAACAGTATGCTAATTTATTTTGCTCTTTTCATAGAGGAATTTTACTAACATTTTATATAATTTATTTAAGTAGTTGCTTTGATGTAAATACATTCCTCGTGATATATACTTATATAAATATTCATATTTATTCTTAAAATGATTTTAACTATTCTTCAACTTAAAGTGTTTTTTAAGAATAAAATTGATAAATAGTTATAAAGCATTTTATTTTAATAGATATTGTGTAATAGCTAAAGAATTTAGATAACATAAAATTTGTTGTTAGAAATACTGAATAAATTTTTTTTTATAGATTTATTACAATTAAGTAGATAAACATGCTCCATTTATTTGAAATTAATCTATTAAAGCTAAGCATACATTTTTTGTTTCTCATTCAGTGTATTGAATTTCACTTGCTTTAAACTTAAATTTCATATGTATTCAAAGATATTACCAAAATGGGAAGAAGTTATTATTTTTGGTGCTAGTTCAACATTCTATTAAAATTCTGATCAAATTCCTGTCTTATCACAGATGATTCATGCACGAGTTACAACTCATCATACCAAAAAATTCATTCCAGCTCAGTAATTTATTGATTTTGCTCATGTACCGAGTACTAAAATTTAGCTGCCACTTGTTTTTTTCCCTAGGAAGTCTCCAAAATAAACAAAATTTTCTGAACAAATAATTTGTTTTGTAAAAAATAAATTTATAGGAATGAATGTATTCAATATTGTGACAAAAGTATAATTATATAATATATATATTTTTTTCATGAGTTATTAACACATTGTGTTTCTGTTTTTACTGTTATGAGTAATATAGTTTCAATTAAAGAAATATTGTATAAAATCCGTAATGTCTCAAGAAATCACTAAGATATTTCTAATGGAATAATATGGTATAATGATTATGTGTGATAATATATTGGGAATAATTTTTCTTTGTTATGCTGAGCTGACAGCTGAATTAATGGTTTAGGTATTAGTTTAATATTTCATTAATTTGACTCCTATTTCAAGTATGGATGTTTATACTGGTTCAAAATGCTCTTTTAAGTACAAATATATGATTAAAAATGATCATAGAATTACAAATAAATTATGCATTTACCTTTATAATATATATATATATATATATATATATATATTCATAAAAAATTGATACTCAAATACTAATAAAATTAATTAATTGTGTTTAATTCTGAAAAAGAAAATATTGTCATGTTCCTTTAACTAATAAAAGGTACAGTAATGTGAAACATAAATTTAATTGCATCTTATAATTAAAATATGTTATTAAGGTGGATGCTAATACTTATTCTTGATAATTTTATTCAAGATTACTATTTGTTTTCCTTTATAAGTACATATTTTAATAAAACCTGTTTTTAACATTTAAAAAAAAAATTTTTTTTTTGGAAGTATTTGGTATGAATTTTATATAAATGTTGATTTTGTAAAACCTTATTTAAA
Organism: Latrodectus geometricus; assembly: GCA_026290005.1. Taxonomy (NCBI): domain Eukaryota; kingdom Metazoa; phylum Arthropoda; class Arachnida; order Araneae; family Theridiidae; genus Latrodectus; species Latrodectus geometricus. The sequence goes on from JAPDSC010059483.1 coordinate 50,722, forward strand.
ATGCAAAAATGTGTAGACATTTAAATGCCAGTTTAATAATGTCATAAGACCATATTTATGTTTGTAAGCTTGACAATATCCTGAAAGACCTGAAAGATTATGTTCAATAAAAGCTCTTATTATAAGTCCAAAAATTAAGCATAAGAAAAATAATGAAAAAAAAAAAAAGAATAAGTATGACATGAAATGTGGCAGGAAAGAACTGAATATGTTTATGTATAAAAATGAACAAAAATAATATAAATTAATAAAAACAATAAAGGATTTTAAAAAGATGATTTTGTGTTAAAATCATGAAAAAGAAATTTAAAGTCATGTGAGTCACTTCATCTATATACAACATAAATAAAATGTGACTGTTTTCTACAAGGCATTAAACCATTGCAGGGTCAAGTAATGCCATTCTTCCTAAACGGTTGATAAAAAGAAATTCATGTCACATAGACCATGCCATATTTTTCAATTCTGTCGCTTACATATTCTCTAATAATTACAGCTTTTTGGGGGTTATTTATTATGGGATGTATGTTGTAACATCCATTGAGAAAGAAAAAAGATTAATCAACTTCCACTAAACTGTAAATTCTTACAATGGAATCTAAAGCATTATCCAGATGTGATTGTCATTGTTCTCTTCTGTTAATATAAATAAATCAATGATCATTGACATTTCTAAATGAAATCCCTGTCCAAACTATGATGATCTTAACTTGATAATGATTATTTTTGACAGAATTTATGTATCTTGGACTATCCAGAAATTGTGCTTTTCATTTGATTGTTAGACAAATCTTAACACCCTCCTGAAAATAAATTGTTGTTGTGCTAATATACTTTCCTGTATCTAGCCCAAAGTTGGCTCTTACCAGCTTGGTTGAAGCAGCCAGGTGGGAGTCTTCATAATTTAGAAGCAGGAACCTAACAGAAGATTTATCATTTTTCAAAAGTATCATTTTACTTGAAAGACATTGCACCTACAACTTGTTTAACAACCCCCAACCAACTTTAGTGAGCACGACGGATCTGCACTTCAGCTGGGATTTAACCTTCCGATTATGAGAACAATTCCCTAATCAACCAGGCCACCATAGCTTATCATAAATTTTATCAAAATAGATTTGCTATTTTGACAACTCATCTGAAAAATGTTTTTCTAAATTGAATGGGAATATAAAACCTATTCTGCATGAGAATACAGTTTACTACTGTAAAGATTCAGTACATGGTTTTAATAAATATTTTACTGTCATTATCATAAATTATAGGTATTATATGTGTATAAAAGTATTTGATTCCTTTACCTTTAACAGCAGTAAGTCAATCCCTATCATAAATTAAAGATATTTTATGTTTATAAATATATATTTGGTTCCTTTACCTATAACTTCAGTATCTAATTTTTCTGTATGTCCTACTAAATGATCTAACACAGGTGTTCAAAAAAATAGCAAATTTTATGTTATTTTTAAAATTTGGTATGACAAGATGAGGAATGCTGAATCAAATCAATATTTGTAATTTATTATCCTTAATAAAGCATCAGCAATCAAAATTTTATGTTTATCTTATAAGAAACTAAGAAATTGTTTTGAAAATTTTAAGTAAGTTCTAAACATCCTTACTTGTGTTTATATGATTATAACATGCTTAAATTTTTTTATTTAAATTTCTCTTTATTAAATTTGGGTTTTCTGTAGTTTTCAGCATTTAATTTTCAAAAAAAGATTTATTTTTGTTGATTATTTTTCATTTGCTGAGATTTTTTAAAGAAAAGTTATTTGAGCATTTTCTGGAATGTAACAAAATAGATTATTTGGAGACTGATATTATTTTTTGTTAGGAAATTTTATATAAGTAATAAGTGATATCAAACATGATTATTTTATTCTGATTTCTCCTTACCATAATGTTATTATTGAGACATTTCTTCTAAGGGATAATGAAAATTAATTGGGCATATGTTTTTGATGTTTTTAAGGATTTTAAAATTAGGTTGAGGAAAAAGAAATCTATTATTTTTATGTGAACTTTATGTAACTTCTTTCAGATTCGCTTTGTAACAATGTGTAAAACAATTTACATGTAGATTTTTAGGTCTTGCGCTAAGCTACGACTGCTGATATGCAGTCTACTAAGATAATTTTTTATATTTTATAATCATTCTCGACAATGCTGTATCCATACAAAGTGCATCTTTAACATCAGAAATACCCAAACGGAATCAACAAAACAAAATTGTACGTAACTGGTCGTTACAGTCTTGTATTTGACGATAAGCACCTTTCACAATTTTAGCCACCTGAAAACTAAATTGTATCGAATTTTCTGTTTGTTGTCTTCCATTTTTAAAATCTTGTACTCATAATTGAATTAATCAAACAAAAAACCACAGGAGAATATTTTAGTGTCAAATGTCACCTTTCTAACAAGCATAAATATGAAACTGTTTGGTTGGTACCTCACAAGATATCGATCACTACAGATCTCTACAGAAAAAATAATGGACTACTTTTTCCCTAACCAAATTATGTGTACACATCTAATTATGTGTACAACTTTATATTTTTGGAATGATTAATTATGTGATTTGCGTGTGAAATGTTAAGTGCTATAAGACAATAAAAAGAAATCAATTTATATCAATTTTCATTTAATATTAACAAAGTAAATATTTCAATTACCATGTCAATAAAATGGTTTTGAAAATTTTTTAAATAATTTGGAGCAATTGCATTACTGCCCAATGCATTAGAAATGATTTGAATTCAATAAGGTATTTAGCATATGAAAAAGTTTTTGGAATGTAAATGTAATAGCTTTCATGTTTTATTTTGTGACATGAAATTTTAATTAATTCAATACAGGGTATAAGTAGAGCATTTTAATATGTATAATAAAACTTTATAAATAAAGTATAAGAAAAAAATGAATGCTATTTCAATTTTTAAATTTTTTTATTTTAAAATTCCTATATCAAAATTGCTAGTATTAAAGACTTTTCAAATTTAAGCATATTTTGGCTAGATTGCATAAAAGATTATTCAAGAATAAATTGCTGAATTCTAATTTTACCATTCCCACACAAAATACTTATCTTACGATACAGTTTCAACTATTAATTATTTTAATATTTTATCACCAATAAACTAATAGCTCTTTATTAAAATATGATATTTTCATTAATTCTTACTAACTTTCATTTTTGCTGATTCTTTTTTTTTTTTTTTAAATCTGATGAATCTTTATTTATTGGAGAAACAACTGATAAGCGTCTTTTTTCACTTAAGATAAATTAATCTTAAATAACATCAAAATTTCTTGGCAGTACATTTTATAGTTTTAAAATTTTACCTAAATAACAATATTTGCCTTATTATAATTTTTCTAAAATTATTAAGTAAATATTGATTACAGTATTATATATCTATATTGATTATACAGTATTTAAATTTTTATGTGGGGAAATTTTTTTTTATTTTTCAAAAGAGAAAAGAAAAATTCACAAATTAGGAAGTACAAAGAGCAATCATTAATAACTAATTGATTGTTCAAAAAACCATTTCATTTTTCCAAATTGCATTAGTTTTTTGCTTGTGAAAACCAACCATTTTATGAGTGAAATCATGCTATGACCAGAAAGATGGTAAAAGGTAATTGAACTAGAATTGACAATATAGTATTCAATAAAATGTTTATTTGCTATAAGTTTTATATTGAAATATATTCCTTTTTGTATATTCTGTCTGTATTCACCTTTTTATTATATTTTGATCTTAGATTTCTGGTCATCTCAAGGGGATAAAGAAGTTATGGAAGTAAATACAAATCTGCCGTCATCTGATTCACAACATATGTAAGTAAATATTTAAATTGTTGTACAAAATCTAAAAAATTAGCTTTTAAGTTCCTATTAATATTTATAAAAAAATATCTGCTTAAGCAATCCAATCAGATTTTAGTATACTTATCACTTCTATTGTCAGTTTTCATATTATTGGCTATCAGAATGGAAAAAAAAAATTTTTTTTCTTTTGTAAAAAAACTTGGGAAAGATTAACTTAATGTAATGTTTTCCTTATCATTTTTTAATTATAAATTTATGAATTATTTTATTTCAACATCAATAATTTAAATTTCATCATAAATAAATTTAAAGATTTTCCATTTTAATTTCTAATTATGTTTCTAGATTTTTTTCAGGGTGTGTTTATTTTTATATTATAATGTTATAAAAATGTTTTTTTGTATTTAAACATTTTATTCTTTTGAAAAATAATCTTATTTCAATTCATAATTTTCTGCTAGAAAAAGTTTACATCTATTATAGAAATATTATAGAATTATTTTGGTAACAATACTGTGTATTAAAGAAATCTGATTGGAATTTGGAAGTAATCTTAAACTAAATTATAATATTGAAGAGTTAAAAATAAAAGAATCTTGTAACATTAGACTTTGTCAGAAACTTTCTCTCAATAATTTGAATTTTTTGCCAAACATTAAAAGAGCTGTAAATAGTTAGTAAAAATATGTGGGCATTTGATAAAAGAAAAGCAAATTTATATATGTGATGTCAACAAATATCACTGAGTGAGATAAATTTTATAAATAATATGTTTACTTTTTCAATTATATTTTAATATTAAAATTTTATAATTTAAAATCTAATATATTTTCTAGATGTTCAACATATTAATTTATTTACAAATAAGTAGAAAAATGGTTAGAGCTTATGTATATTTTAATTAATTTAGGTAATTCACTATTAAGATAATTTATTATTATTATTTACATATAAAATCTTATTAAAATACTGCCAGAATTAATATACATAAATTTGAAAGTATATAAATGTGTATCAATATATATGAGCATGTAAGAATGTATTTTAGGTGTGTTTTTATAATTAAAGGATTATATTTTGATTTATCTGTCACTTATACAAAGCTTGATTGAGGTGACTAATTTTTTTGTGCTCAATAATTTTTGGCTAACACTGAAATCTGCTATCTAAGAATTATTTTCATTCTTTAATAGTTAGTTGAATATTATTTCAATCTTTCTTGCAGTAACCTAATATCTCATAAAAATGAAATTTCTAAATTTTTGATTCAAAATAATTACAGGCCATAATTTATTCATACATAATTTTTGATGAAAAATACAGATCTAAATTTTTTTAGATCTGTTTTATATGAAAACAAGGCTTAGTCATTTATAAAAAAGGTACTTTCTTAATAGTATAAAAGGACCCACTGTTGCCTAGTATTAGTATCATGCTCTTCAGAGTAGAAAGTATCAAGTTTGAATCCAGACACTATTGAATAATTGGTAATGAGTGTTGCGTTGTATTTTGGATGCACATTCTTTTGGGGTAGTGCTTGGGAAGTTTTAAAGTTTCTACTTTTGCAACACTTGAATTTAGCTTACTAATTATGAGGAAGTCTCAGAAGACAAAATATAGCAGATATCTAAATTCCAAACTGCAGTTTTCTATTATTAGATTATCTATTTTATAGTATCTAATATGCAGTTAAAGAGCTCTTGATTAATTACTAAGACTGTTCTTTGAAAAGGTATTACATTTGCTTTCTGCATGCCCACTGTTGATTAAATGCTTAGAAATTTTCTATATTTCTCCCTCTGCAATATGGTTTGTGGATTTGATTCCCAACTCAGTTTGTTGCATTTTCTGGGAACCCATTTTGAAGTTTTGTTTCCAGCCTAATTAGTTCCAATATGCTAAAAATGACCCTAGATTGACTATCTAACCAATTATCCCTTGATATGTGAATACAACCTACAATTTATGAAATGTTCTTCAAGTATAATAGATTATGCATGGCAAATATTTTAATGTTTTATAATTGTCTTTCTTTTTTTGATATTATGCAATATCAGTATTTTGTAAAATTATTATTTTTAAGCATTAAAATAACTATAAGACTTATTTGAAGTAAAATAAATATTTATTATAATATTTAAAAAAAATATCATAGTTAATTGCCTAAAAAATTAGAAAAAAAAATCTTAACTTCTAATAATCAAAACTCCTTTTTTGCTAGAAAATCATGTAATGTTATTCATTTGTAAAGTTGCCTATATTTGTCTCTGTATTCACCATCTGTAATAAAAAGATAATTTTCTTTATCATGTGGATACCTCACTTTTTAACTTTAAATACTGATTAAAGCTATAATATTTTAAAAAAAATTTATTTATAGTGAAAGCTAAATATTCTTTGATTATGAATAGAAAATTTTTACTGTAAATATTTTAATAATTATAAATAAAATGAATTGCAAATTATACTTTATTTATTAAAAAGTAAATAGCAATATCATTATATGAACACATCTAGGAAGCTTAACTAGTGGTTAAGCAACAAATAATTGTATACATCTAAAATAAGATCCTGTCCATCTGATGGCAATGTTCAATAAAGCTGTTCTTGTAATTTTCAAAGTGTCTTAAAATTATTTAAACTTTTGTAATTTTCAATATAACCTTTAAAAAAATAGCTATCTCATTTTAAGTGTTTATATTTAATTATAAATTTTTAAATAAAAGCAAAAGATTACAAAGTAACATTCATTGTTAAAATGAGTTTAACACAGTTGTGTGTGTGTATGAAAGTAAGGTTATTTTGTAAATTATTTTTGTTCAATAAATCTTCAATTGGTGTAAACTGTGGAATAAAAATTTTAAGTAAATTGAAAGATTTGAGGTAGTATATCTGTAAAATCCCTTTTCTCTCCAAAAAAAAGCTTAATCAAATAAAAATTAACCATAACATTTTTTTTTTTATTTCAATGTGTGCTATTTAAAAACTCACTTTCCCTATTCTACCAAAATAATTGGGATTTTTAACTTGTATTTAAGTTTTTATTCTGTAAAATTCCATACATCCAAGATAATTTATTTTTGTTTCACATGAATCATAAAAAGGGCATTCATTTTTGTATGAGAAGGCAAAATAACTTCTCATTTTTTATTTTATTTTTTTATGCCACCATAGAATATATTGGATATAATGGCAGTTTTATTTTACAGATAGTTTTTTTTTTTTTTTCATAATTAAAAGCATGTATCATAAATATTGAATTTCATTTTATGTATTTTTGGAATTTCTTGTATATTTAAGTCATCAAATTTATTCTAATTATTCCCTATAAATCAGTTTACAATATAATTATTAATTATGCATTATTAAATAAATAATAACTATTTCTTGGACTGGTTATTGTTTCGTAGAAATGATCTAAGGAAAACTTTTAAATATTAAATATCCTGGTTGGAATTATACTGTACAATTTTTTATGAAAATACCTAATTTTTAATTAAAAAATTCTACTACTTTAAACCTACTTTAACGTTTTATTGATGTATTTAGAGAAAAATGTAAATAAAAAAATTTAAAATGTAAGTAAGTAAATATAAATCTTATGAAATTATAATGAGTTGTCAAGCATACTTGCTTATGGGTTATTTATATAAGAATAAAGAAATGAGTTTGATAAAAACAATATAAAATTATTTTAAATTAAAAAAAAATACTTATTATTACGTATTCTGCTGTGTTAAATTCATTGTTAAGTATCCATAATAACAGTAATTTTGATATAATACAATATAGTTGTAATACCTATTAGGTTAGTGCTTAAAAATAGCTGGCACATAAGACAAGATATTTTATTTCAATACAGTTTTATTTTTGTCTTAGAACAAATGGAGTTAACAAACATGGAAGAAGTCGAAAACGTAGTCGCGCAGAAGCTTCATTAGGAAAAGACAATAAAAATTCTACTCATGTAAATGGGCAACGATTGGCTTATGAGAATCGTCCAACCACATCGGTATTTAAAAATTTCATTCATTTAATATTTTTTCAGTAATTTGTTATGATTTATAATTGAAGAAAAAATTTCTATAGGCTCTGTATCGACCAGCACCTTTTAGTGATGAACTTGAAGCTATTGAAGAAAGAGCCAGATGTGATTATTCTATAAAAATAACTAAAGAAATGGCTCAGAGTGGTTCTGGTATGCTCTTTTAATCTCTTTAATAATCTCTCATATTGCAATAATGTTAAGTATATAATTTTATTGTGGTGTAAATTATTGTATTCATAATATCTGTTTAAGAATCAGAGAAAAAATGACTATAAGTGAAATCTGTTTCATGATTCACTTATAGTCATTTCATTTCAAATTGCTGAATATGTATACAAATAAATTTTTGATGCAATAACATTATCAATGACTTTAAATTTTTCACGAAATTCAACATTTTATATAGTTACTCTAACATTAAATACATAGTTAAATTTTAATAAACTGAGTTTTAATAAATAATAAAAAATAAAATTCATTCCATTTCATATTAAATTAATTTGAGACCAATTGTTTGAATTTTATTGTAACATAATAAAGTTATCAACAAACTTAATTTTTTTATATTTTAAAATATTGGCTATTCTAAATTTTGACAAAGAATTTTATTGTAAAGGAATGATCATGAAAAATATTTGATTATGTAATCGAAATCTTTTTAAGTTTTAGAGTTTTTAAGCTTTCCATTGGAAATAAGTTGTTTTTAATGAAATTTTTTAATACTATTATTTTAAGAGTTTTCTAAAATATTCATTGCCTTGTTTAAATAAAAAGAATCATTAAATGGTTAAAAATAAGTTCTGCAAATGTATTTATGTACTTTATTCTTACCTAAAGATGAATCCTCAAAATCCAAAACAGGAAAGGTATAAAATGTTTACATAAAAATTCATGTTTCATTCTGGGATTTGTAGTTGTCACAAACTATTGACATAACTATTATATTTTTATTGGTAAGGATGTTCCAAATAGATAAAACTAAAAAAGTAAGTTTCTGCAGCAATTCACTAATTTTATTACTTAAAGCATGTTAGGGGCCAATACCTACTAAAAGCATCAGCTTAACCCTTTCGTGGGCCGTGGGAAGATTGCTAACGAAGACGAAGTTAATTGTAAAAAGGTTATAAGAACATTATACCTATTGTTATTGAAATTTTTTGGTAATTGTTGTTACTTAGTACTATGGATGTATGGTCTTTGAAAATAATAATATATTTGGAATATTTAAATAAGGAATTGCTTATTGTTTTGTTTGGTATGTATCAAAAAGATATACCGTGTTTCTTTGTGGACAAGATAAGCTAAACTAATGTTTGATACATGCAAGTTTGAGAATATTCTGGAAAGTTAATGTGGTGGTAGGGCCTGAGTGTATCTTAAGAAAGGTGGAATATTTTTTAAAAGCTATAATAATCTATTTTAAAATCATAATTTTTATGCCTTAAGATTTTTTAAAAATATTTTGTTTTATAACTATATATACTTTGTAGAAATTATATGAATAAATAGCTGTAGATAAATTATATGTAAAAGTAAAAAAGCAAATTGTTATTTTTGTTTTTATCATATCTTTAAAACATTATTTTAAAATATGTAATATGTAAAGTATGTGTATAAAATTTATTTAAAATCAAAAACATTTGTTAATAATTCTTTATATATATATTTTTTTTTGATTATATTTGAAAATACACATTTTAATTTTAAAATTCTTGATTAAAAAAATTTGTTAATTTTGTTTTATTATTTGAATGGAAATGATATTTTGTGTATGTATATGGAAATGTATTAATACAGATATTTAATTCTTAATTGTTATTCAAATTTCAGCTCCAAGGCCAGTTAGAGTGTATGCTGATGGGATTTATGATTTGTTTCATCAAGGACATGCACGGCAACTTATGCAAGCAAAATGTGCATTCCCAGTAGTTTATCTAATTGTGGGTGGTAAGTTTATTTTAATTCATTACTTTTCTTACATTGCTGAAAACACTTATTATTTAATATGATATTAATTTGATATAATAAATGAAACTTCTTTACATAAAGAATTAATTTTTTAAAAGAATTAGTTCACATCTTTTAAAATTTATACTTTCATTAAAGAATTTTGACTTATGAATTTTTGATCTTTACCATAATGTAATACATATAAAAAAATTTTCTTGTGTTTTAGTTAGTAGTGATTTTCTTACTCATCAAAACAAAGGGAAAACAGTAATGACTGATGAGGAAAGGTATGAAGGAGTTCGTCATTGTCGATATGTTGATGAAGTGGTCAGAGATGCACCCTGGGTTCTAGATGATAAGTTCTTGGAAGAAAATAAAGTAATTTTTTTTTATATAAATCATTAAGTTTTTACCTTTTTCTGTATTTTATAATGTAGCTTATTTTAATTGAGGAAAAAACAAAAAGTGAGAAGTTTCTAAAAAGATATATAAAGAAGTAAACTACTGCTTAAATTTAAAATACATGTACATTTGTTTGTTTTAAGAAATCAAATTTTTGAGACTTCTTTGTAGAATTAATATTGCTAACATCTTATTTGTATAATATGAAAGATTGTTTTCAGTTGTAAAATTTAAATTACTGTATATCCTTTTGTTGGTGATAGCATATTACTATTTTTTGCTTGAAACTTGCTAAGTTATTTATATAGTAGAATATTTTCCATCAGTTTTTCTATTTAAAGCTGAAATAAAGTTTCCCTTAGCTTTTATAATATTTGGCTAGTATTTAAAATTTGTATCCACTTTATCATATTTAAACATACATTTTATAATGATCAAATTCTGAATATTTTTTACTCTTGAATTCATTCAAATTATTTAGTATTGTGCTTTTTACCTTTAAATGAAGTGCTAAAAAATGAAAGTCCAACTACTTTAAAAGGATTATTGCTAAAGTATATTTATTTTTGATGTGATTTGAAGCAATAACATATATTAGATCCAAAACAGTGTATTCACTAAATTGTTTTCCCTAGTTCACATATTAATTTTTAGAATTTTCTAAAATATTTTTACATTTAATATACACTTAGCTAACAGCATACACATGATTTGGAAGTTCTTTGTTAACTCTCATGCAAGTATTATTTTTGTTATTATTTCAGGGTGCTTTAAATTAATGATTAAAATTTAAATGAGTGATTTGATTAAAATTTAAAATTTGTCTGTGTTTATGGTTTTCCTGTAACATATTACATTTATATGATCGAGGTTACTCTTATAGAAATTTGTCAATCATTGTTAGTTTCAACATTTTTGTAAAAAAAATTTTTTAATTTTTAAAACTTTATATAATTCTGTAATAGAGTTATGAATGATTGCTAATTCTATTACTGCAGTATTTTTGTCTGGTGCAAAATTGTATTTACTTTAACAATATTTTAATGCATTTAAGAAATTGAATTACGAGTTTCCAATTTTGTTAAAATCGCCATATATGTTTGCATTTCTTACAAGAAAAAAATTATTTGTAATATCATATTGTTTTTTAAGCATAAAATTTTCAATTGTGAATAATTTTTAAGTTCTAAATATATTTATTCATTATTTTAAAGACAATTTTAATTGTATATATATAGATTGATTTTGTTGCTCATGATGACCTGCCATATACAATGGGATCTGAAAATGATATATATAAAAGCATTAAAGAAAAAGGCATGTTTATTGCTACAGAACGCACAGAAGGTGTGTCAACATCAGATTTAGTAGCTCGTATAGTAAGAGATTATGACATGTATGTCAGACGTAATTTAGATCGTGGATACAGTGCTAAAGAAATGAATGTGTCCTTTTTAAATGTGAGTATATTGTCTTAGAAATTTATTTCATGCATTTTTGGGAGTGTTTAATAATTTTTAATTAATTTTGAACTTGAGAATAATATAAAACAAATTTAGTACCAATTTTAGAATGTTTGTTTTAAGGCAGATATTATAAATAACACGGAACCATTATTTTTTTTTTTAATTTAATTATTTGACTTAGAAATATTAAAATACAGTTGCTTAAATATTTAATGCTATTTTCTTATTGTGTGTGTGCATTTTCATTAATATAAATAAAGCTCTTTTAATAATTTTAAATGTATAAAATATTATATATGTAAATATTTTTTTAAAATAGCTCTATCTTATGAAAAATTCCTCATAAAAGTTCTATGCAGTGTAATAGGATTGAAATATTATTCAATGTGTTTAACAAATTCTTTCTCAAGTATTACATTTGTATAACCTCTTGTATAATGCCCTGTAATGCTTTTAAATATTATATTTGTTGAAATTCTCTTAGTATTTTAAACAATTAAATTTTTTCTTGCAAAGTTAATTACCGTATTTTCCAGTATATAATCCGCAGATTATGTGTTAAAAAAAACTTCCGAATTTCTTTGTGTGTATTATACGCCGCCGTGGATAATCTGATAAAAAAACATTCTCTATCAGAAAAACTTACAAGAAAGTTTTGAATGAAATACTATTTATGTTTCATAAAATAAATAACTGGTGGCACCAAGACACACATGAGTTATTTAAGCTATAATCGGCTTTGTCCAATTACGTTCAAAATCTAATTCGGTTCCTCATAGAGATATTACAGGTGTAAATTCACTAACATCATATCGCAATTTGCCTTAATGTGAGCTGTTTCGTTTTGAAAATATTCAAATTGGTATATCGTCATATGGAAGCGAAAACTTTTAAGTTACACAGCAGATTTTAAATTAAAAGCTATAGTGACATCAAATAAGAAAAAATGGTGACAAACGTGTTAATGTGAAGTAAAAAAGCATGCGCGATATAAATGAAAAATACGTAAAGTACGCAGTTTGTAAATAATCCCTTTCTTTTTCTTTAAATTTTAACGAAGAAAAAAAAATATTTTTAAATATGTCTAACATCGTTTTAAAAGTTATTAGAAGCTAAATATCAATAAGTTTTACAAGAATCTTCTTGAGATTATCGCTCTTGATTGGATCTCGTGCTTTCATCTCAAGTTTATCCCACTTTGCGATGAGGTGGATCTAGACTGATATTTTTCATAATAAATGTTTTTTTTTTCTATACAATTTATTAAAATTTTAATATTGTGCATTTCTTTATTTTATGTGACACCCATATTATCAGCAGTACATATTTTAGACTATTCGATGAAAAGAATTGCCGCGGATTATGCGACGCTTTTTTTTCTTTTATTCGAAAAAAAAAAAAAAAAGGCTGTGCAGATTATATGCAGGAAAATACGGTTAATAACTTTTAATTCTTACTTATTCAACCATCTCTTGTGCTAACATATATATTTCTAATCAGAGGTTTATTCTTTTTATGATGATAAAAAGAACTGCAACAGAATTTATTGAAAAAAATGCCTGATTGACAACATTTTCCTAATAAACTGCTTAATGAGGAAAAAAATGAAAAAGCTCATGCTTTTACTTCCATCATATCTCAATAAATTGGATTTTTTTTTTTTTTTTTTTTGGTGATGCAGCTACAATGAATGCTAAATTATGTATAATTATGCAATAACTAACCATTTAAAATATGTTCTGAGATTTTATAAAGAAAGCTTCTTTTGTAATGTTATAATATTCTCTAAGCAAACCTAAATTATTTTGTATGTATGTATTCCCCTTGAATATCATGTATTGCCTGTTAACTTCATTTTAATATCTATAAATAATTTAAATTTGTTTTATGATTTTAGAGAGGTTGAATTAAGTTAAATTTTTATCCTCTAATCAGGCATTTCACTTTAAATTATAAAGCCTTCTATAATTAGCCTCATTTGCAAAGAATGACTGAGTGACAAACAAAATCAATCTTTGTAATGAATTCAAAAATACATTCTTATGGTTCCTTTTCTTATAATTTCTATTCCTATCATTTCTTAAATATTTTTATAATCATATTTTGTGTGAAACATTTTATGTGTAAATTTAATTGTAAATGAAGATGGCTAGAGAAATGTTAAAAAAAAGGAAGGGATGATTATTTTTTTCACTTTTTTTGTCCTATTTTTATTGAATTAAATTAATATGAGAAATATTGTGTTTTAACTATTCCCTGTTTAAAATCTAGTGATTTCATATATATATGTTTCTTTTAATATGTGTTTCTTAAACATTTAATATTTGTTTTATAGGAAAAGAAGTTTTTATTGCAAAACAAAATGGATAAAATTAAAGGGAAATTTGAAGATAAAAGACATGAAATTATTCATAAGTGGGAAGAAAAGTCTAGAGAATTTATTAATAATTTCTTGGATTTATTTGGAAAAGATGGAAGATTGGTTAGTAATTGTAATCTTTGTTTGTAATTGCTTTAATGTTCACATGAATAGATTTGTCTCTTTAATTGTTATAAACAATATGTAAGTAGAACATTTTGAATATGGTTGAAAAATATATGCTTAATTTCTGTCTTTTAATTTCTCTTGCTACTCAATCAAGGTTCACAGTGTTTCATTTTGGAAGAGTGAGCTTAAATAAGTAGCCAGCTGTGTTAAAATTATAACATAGCTGGCTTGATAAAATTGTCACTTTCAGATTATGGGTCAAGTGCAAGAGACTTGGTTGTAATGGGGAACATTATTTCTTTATAATGGATACTTATGAATTTTTATACATAATGAAAAGACGTAGACAAAGCCATTCGTAAACCATGACAACTAATAAGTATTATTTATTGTACAACTTTGCAAGAAACAATCTTAGAAGTAAAATAACACTGCAAGTTGTAACAGGCACGCAATTTTCAAAACACTATAAACTTTTATCAGCAGAAGATAAAGTTTAAAAAGCCTGATGTTCAGATAAGGCTATAAATTTCTAATATATTATATATATACACACACATTTATATGAGCATTTTCATAAGATTTGTGCTGTTTATGTTCTGCTCACTTCTGTGTACAGATAAGATCATAAAAGCATAGAGCACATCAACACTGGAACTGGGATCAATGGGAGACTACTTTATTCATTAATGAATTTTTAATTTTATTTTAATGTTGATTTTCAATTCTATATCTACTACCTCTGGTTATGTCTATTTTATTGAGTAAGACTGTGGTGTATACTTAAGATTTATCCGGTAAGGTTTCTATGCATTTATTTTATATATAAGATGTGGGTGATTGTAAAAAAAATTGCAACAAATGCTTTTTCTTTCTTAGGAATTATCTTATGTTAATGACATTGTCACAAATTATTCTGCTTCTATAAAAATATTGTCTTATATTTTCAATTTAAATTCATGATGTGAAAGTTATAGGAATGTGAAAAATTATCTTATTCAGAGTTAATCCATATTGGTGTGTGTGATCTTTTCAATGGATTTTTCAGTGGAATTATGTATTTTTCTTTTTAAAAGAAATTTTCATAAAATCGTATGTACTGTAACCATTTTATTGTTATTTCATGTTTTAATTCTTTTGTTGTCTAACCTACATATATATTTAATTTTTTTCAGTCTCATTATTTCTGATTATCAGTTATTTCTAAAAATTAACTGAATTAAAAGTTTTCTTCACTTTGGGCATCAATGTAAGGAAGCCTGATATAAACAATGAATATAATCAATTATTAAATAATTGGATGTTAAAGTTCTGAAATTTATCTCTATCATGTTTCTCAAAACTTCTTTTAAATTTTAAAAATTAATAAGTTGCCTATCTTTTCAGGATTAAAAATATATGCATTTGATTTTTTCCATGCATATAATATATCTGAAGAAATGAAATCCACGTTTTTAAAATTATGATATTTAAATGATTATTGTAACTCTTAAAATTGTCAAACAGTCAACTTTATTTTTTTAAAGTTGGGTCTGTCTTAAGATAGTATAGGACATTATGTTTTTTTATTTACTTCCATTACACATGTGAACGAAAAAATTATTATGTTTAGTTTCACATTTTCTTCTAGTCATTTAGAGTGGTTAACAAAACTTTTTGATATTTTTAATAAATTATAGAAACTTTTCATTTCTTTGTCAATTTCATGCTATGGAGTCCCCATTATTATATTCATGTTACTCCAGTTATTTTTAGTTTTAAAAACAAGGAAAAATATTACTTACTATCAGTGGACTTGCGTGTAGTTTGTACATAAATGAATGGAAATAAATTAAAATTTAAATAATATCACAATTTAGGAAAATAAAAATTTTGCTGAAGTGTTAAAGACCTATATTCGGGTTCTTGTATTTAAATTTTTCTTCAAAATTTCTTGTTTTATATCAATTAAAATAAATATTCTTCCATAGGGAATTTATTGTAATATATATTTAAAACAATTATAATGCAATATTTTATTACACATTTTAAAAAGTTATAATACAATTGCTTTCAAGATAATAAGTTTCTCTTGAAAGAAATGTATATTCTCTAATTTTAGTTTCTCTGCCACAATGATAACTTATGTGAAATTTAAACCCCACTTATTTTGGTATCTGTTCTCTCCCCAACCCTGATAAATGTAAATTTTTTTTTTTTTCCATTTTTAGTTTTGCTTTGTATTGTCTTTCACAAAATCATTCGCTTAAAATTCATTTTTCCTTCTTCATTATGAGATATAATTTGTTTATCTTTTTATTTTGAACCTTTGTTCTTGTCTACCTTAACTTCATATTTTCAGTGTTTTCTTAGTTAAATGATTCTCCAATTTTTTTCCATGTTTAATATTTAAAGAATCATTTGAAAAGCAATCATTTCTGTTTGTGTTTGTTGCAGAGTTTCATTTTTTTTTTTTTACTGAATGTATCAAGATATACTCCATAGCTATCCATTGTTTTCAATCATGTTAAATAAAAATTTCTATTTTGCTTATGTTGGATGGATGCTGGAATTATATTTAGTAATTATTTTACTTCATTTAAATTAATAATGGAATTTAAATTTCCTTGTGTTCATGCAGTTATAACAGGTTATGAAAGTCAAAATACATTTCCTCATTGGGGTAATGTTATTTCATTCTTTTTGTTTTTCTTAATCACTATATTTTGATTTATGGATACAATTTTTTGTCGTAAATAATTTTTCAGCATGGAAACTGAATTACAGTTTCAACTTTAAGAAGGAATTATGAAGTTTTTGTGGACTTTTTCCCACTTGTTTTATTTGTATCCTGCTTTCTTTATAATTTTTTATTGTTTGGTTTCTGTGATAGTTTATTTAACAAATTCCTTATTTTAGTCTTTATCTTGTCGTCATTACAGACAGAAGGTTGTGAAACTGATCCAATTACTTGCCTTCACTCAACATCAAAGGACATTTCTGACACCATTGATAATGAAATCTCTACAACTATAACCCCTAAAAGTTCTAATAGTGGATCATTAATTCCATCTATGCTGTGGCGAATTTGGAAATGGTTGAGTAAATTTACTAAACAAAGGTATCCAATGATCTTATTGAATCCAAATGTATTAGTTAAAATGTAGCATTAGAGTGAAAGAAGTTCAAGGGATTTGACCCTCGTCTACATATTTTGGTCAATGAAATATAATTACTATTCATTATCGCTTTAAAATGTGTTTTAAAAATGCAAAATGTACTTCAAAAGAGCTTGATAATAAATAGTTCTGTGTTCATTGAGGTGTCATTAAAAATATTTCAATAATGATTTTTAATATTTCTGTAGGTAACAAATATTAACACTCCCATTTAATATTTAAATGTTATAAAAATGTAATATAATTAGAATATCAAAGATTCAGGCAAAGTAAAATGCAACTGTTGCATAATAATGTTCAAGATTATAGTATCAATTGTATTGTAAAGAAAAGAAATGCTAATGATATTTATTCAAAGTGGCATGTGCACTTAGATGGATTTTAATCAACTACTTAGTAAGTTCCCCCCTCCCCTTTTTCTTTAAAATTTATGGACAGTTACAAAATATTAAATAGTATATTTTGTATTCTAAAATTTATGAAAAGATATAAACGATTATATGATATCCATCAAACAAAATTGACTATTAATATTCTTCTGTAACTATAATTTTTAACATTCTATAAATGTTTTTGTGTGTTTAATTTCATTATCAAAAATGTATTTTATTCCTCTTCCAATCCAGTTCAGATCAAAACACTATTTTTTTTCTTAAATAGTCACCCATTTGAAAAATATTTTGCATTTTCCATGTGTAATTTTTTGATATTTATCAATTATTTTATATTCCTTTTGTTTATTAAGCCAGAGAAACAGTGTATATTTCTCATAAAAAAAAAGTAGGAATTTTGTTTATATAATATTCTTTTTAATTTCACTTGATAATAAAGAGAGATTTTTCTCTCATAGTAAAAATTAAATCAATCCAAAAATTTGTCTAGAATTTTTTTTCTTTCTTTACATTAATTGTCTACATTTAAAATAAATTGTGAACCTGTGAAGATTGCATATATGGATTGCACTAAATGCATTTTTTGAAAGAAAATTTTAAACTAACCATATTAATCAAATTTGATAACAATTTTATTTTTTAATTACAATGATTATTTTTTATTTAGTTTATATTATTAATTTAACATCATTAATATATCTTTCTTAGATTGTCTTCACTTTTGCAAAAATGTTATTAATAATCTTAATATATTGTTATTTTCTAGACAATTAAAAAAGACTTTAAAAGCATATAAATCTTTAATCTAGACAATAGTCAGTAATCATTTTTGGTTAAAATTTCCGGAAATTTGAAGAAAGTTTAATTTTTTTCTTTTCATGAAGCAAAGTTGCTTGGTCATAATTCATCAAGATTTATGATAGTTACAATAAATACTTCTGTGTAAAAAAAAAAAAAAAAAAAAAAAAAAAAAAAAAATTATGGGAGGATTATAAAATGAAAGTTCTCATTTCTGTAGAAATGCTTCTTGCTTGTGATTTTTCATATTTAGAAATCAGTTAAGAATTATGTTCTTAAACAGAAAATTCTCTGTTCCAGCTTTCTCAGAATTACATCTTTGTTCAAAACTAATGTTGTGTTATTCCTAACTTGTAATATTAATACAGTTAATTATATCGAAGCACGAGTTCAAGAATAATGTCTTACTAATGTAAATGAGTATAATAATTTGAACAAATATTGCTCTTGTTACTTTAAAATGAACATCATCATTATGTGAAGGCATGTTACATTATTTTATGTGAAGTGAAAATTGATAACACTAAAGACCTGCAAACCGTTAATGGAAAATTTTTAGTTCTACATTTCAATTTTTTTAATAAGCTTTTTCTGTACCAAATGTAAACTAACCTTTATTCATTTAGTAAAGTCAAGTTATTAAGGTTCATTATTGCTGTATTTAGCTGCAGTAGGTTTAAGCACTTGATTTCAAAGGTGTAAAAGTTCTAAGTATTACATAATTGTTTAGATACTTTAATTGCATATTTGTTTCGGAAATTTCAATATTACACTTGAATTAAAATTTATAAACTTGCTTTGATGTTACTCACAGATCATGAGTTCAAATCGACTACTTAAAATTTGAATAATTATTTGCTATTTCAGCATCCATATTTGCCGTGTTCAAATTTATAAAACTCTTTTAATAAACTTAGTAATTTTTCAGCTAATAAGTTTTCAAATAAACTTAAAAAAATAGTATTTTGAATATAATTAATAAAGAAATGAGATGCTATTTTTATTTCTATACTGATCTTTTCATGATTCTTATAATTTGTTTTCAAGACAAGTATTACTATTATACATTTTGTGCTATATAAATATATGGATACCAAAATTACTTTTGTAAAGAAATTAATTTGACAAAACAATTCATTTGATTATAGAAATTTTTCCAAATTTTAGCTTATTTACAAATATTTCCATTTTATTAAGTACTGATATGCATACTAAAATTACGTAAATGAAACACTGTGTATTTGTGTAAATATATATACATTAAAATCCATACATTACATAAATCACACACATGCTAATGAAAGAGATTAAAAATTTTAATCAAACAAATAAAATGTTAGGAACCAAAAAATTATTGATTTTATATTAACAATGAGATTTTCCTGAAAGAAACTGTTTTTAGTTTTCAATTTTAATGATATAGCCAAGTTTATTTTAATTCAAAATGTAAAAAATATTTCTATTGTGAGATAGAAGGAAAATAGACAAAGTTGTGTTATAAAAATGCAATTTTTTTATAACACAACTTTGTCTATTTTACAAAGCGTAGCGTTTTTATCAAAGACTTTTATTTAAACAAAAAAGAATAATTATTTTAATAAGTTAATAAATTATATATTGGCTGTTTCTATTTACAACCTCTTCCTCCTTCACCACCTATTTCTTGATGTCATTCCGTCCAAAATTGCCCTGGTCTAGTATCAAAGCAATTGTTGAGCCAGTTTTTAAGAACCTCTTTGTTATCAAAGGCAACACCCTTCATATGGTTGACAAAGTGCTGAAAAGATGGTAATCAGTCAGTGCAAGGTCCAGGAAATATGGCAGATGCTGAAGGATTTCCCATTCGAGCTCTTGGCGTGTGGTTTTGACGACTTGCTACCCCATGTTGCACAACCAAATATTTATTTAAAAGTCTTTAACAGTATAAAATTTCTTATGAACTTATCAATAATTATTTTTAAGATAGTTTTTTTTTTTTTATTTCCACAAAATTGTTGCTTAATATTTAATTTCTATGATCCAAAGCAGGTTTAAAATCTAAAAATTGTAGTTGTATTTAATAAAGAGGCTAAAAAATTCATCATATTATTATTGTAAAATTTTGTGACAAAATTTCTCATTTATTTACCTGATAATCAATAAGAATCTCTGTAAAATCTGAAAGTACGTATAACACAGTAAGTGTTCATTGATTCAATATTCCAATGTGTTTCTTATTTTTTATTGCACCATTAATTTAGTTACTAACTTTAAGTTAAATTGATTATAACCCTAATCTAACCATATTTTTTTTTTTTTAACTTGTTCATATTTTAAGCACTCTGTTTCAATTTAAATATAATGCTTGTGTAGTTTATGGATACAGCCCAAGGTGGGAACTTTTGGCTTTTATATTTGTAATGATTTGAAATATGTTTTTAAACTATAGGCCCTGCTCTAATTGTAAAACCTAATCTTTTATTTATCACTCATTAACCAATTTTTGTACATGAGAACTAATTAGATAGGTCCTAATTAATTAGGTCTTATGTGCAAAAATCAATTATTAAGTAAGAAATAAATTCAAACCAGATTGAATGTAATATTTGTTTTAACTAGTTTTACAGTAAAATGTTCTTAAATTTTAAGTACTTATGATTTAAGTTCTAATAAATGAGAATTTTATAAGTATTATGATAAAACTAACTACACTATTGGCCATTAAAATTATGACATTAAGAAAAAATGTGAATAACAAAATGGATAAATGTATTATTCTAGGAAAAATTGACTAAATTTTAAAGAAATTTTAGAGTATAGATCCTGAGAAAACAGTTGCCAGAAGAACCACTTCTGGTAGAAATAAAATAACACATTTTGCACACCCCTGGCAATAAATTAGATTGGTTGGTATGTATAACTAAAAGTGCTTATGTAGCTTCAACACACAGTTAATTGACTACAATCACTAGCATATGATGATGATATAGTTGCTTGATAAATATTGACATGTTTTTTGGTAAAAATATAGAAAGCCTGTTAGCCAAAATGGGAGCCAAGCATTTCTGTAGCAAGGAATGCTCATGAAATACTAGCAACACATAGTTGTGTATTATCCTGCTGAAAAAATGTTTCATAAAGCATGAAATAAAGATAATCTCGAGTCTAAATGCAACAAAATAGTAATTATCACTGCTTAAAGTGATTTCAATATGAATAAAATATAACCAAACTTTGTATAAACTCTTATTATTATCACTCTAGGTAATGGGTTGGTATCATAATATTGAATGTATGCAAGCAATGTGCATCTTTACAATATGCTGTCAAACATTGTTTTGAGCATTTTGATGCTGTTAGCAAAACTGGGATACATATATTAATGTTTGTCATTGATTAAGCCGTTGAAGGTGCACCTGTCTATGATTAACTTCAATGATAGATGTAAAAAAAAATATATAATTTGCGAATGAAGTCTTCTTTACTAACCTGAATTTTCCAAGCAAGTGCTTCGCAGTATGTGCATTTACAAAACTATCTCTAAACCCTTGACATATTCGTGAACTTAATGCAGCTGCTGATAAGCCTGGTCTGAAATTATAAAAAAACAACTATACAATATTGAAACTGCATGTTTGACCTGCTTTTATTGTGCCTTTTATTCCTACTCTTGACTGAAAGATTTTTAAACTACATGGTACATTAATTTGTATACTTATTACCACTTCATTTAATGGGAAAACAAAAACTTTATTGGTTACTGTGTATATATGTGTTGATACTCATAAATTATACCAATCAAAATCTAAAATCCATTACTGAAAACAAAATAAGAAAAATTTCTTTTTAATGTCTTATAATGATTCCTTATCTTTTATGCAATTTTTTTCTTTTTAGAATACGTTTTGGCAAGAAAGTAAAGGGAGATTAAGACAAGCATTATCACCTGCTAGTACTCCTCCTGGAAGCCCTATTCGACGAAGGGCTAGATCAGCATCTCCCCCTTCAAAGTCTCGACGAATGGACACATTGTCTGCTCGAGGGACATCTTCTGAAAATGACTCAGATGATGATGATAATGGCTATGTTTGGCTTAGGAAAAATGCAGAGGTGTAACCCAGTTTTTTCAAACTTTCCCCTGTTGCTGTTCACCTTTTCCTTGTTCCATTATTTTTTTGCGTGTGTTCTTCATTTGACTTTGAACTCATCTAAGATATTTTACCAATGTTCTACGGCATTAGAGAATTGATTTGTATTTATTTTTGCTTCTTTTTTATATTTGGAGTAAAGTTCATTATCAAGGAGAATTTGTAAAGGGCATATATAAGACTATAGAAACATTAAGAAATGCTTGTAAATATTTTATAAAGGATATATTTACATTTTAGAATGTTTTATTGTACATAAGTCAACAGTGTAATTTAATCTTGCTTATTTTATCTCTAACCACGTTTTTCAATGTTTTTTTTCTTAATAATTATCCCCACTATTTATATCTTCTAAATAATAATATAAATGAGATTTTGCACAAATTTTCTTAAATTATATTGTAGTTAAATCGTCTATATTTTCTAAATCATTTTACAAATATTAATTTAAAAAATTGTTCATAAATATGGCATGTTTTTTTGTCAATCATTTAAAGATAATCAAAAAGTGTGTTAATTTGAACAGTGGTAATCTACATTTAATACTAAACTATTTTAAAAAACATTTAAATGTAATTGGAAAATATTCTTGAATATGCTTATTTTAATAAGTTAAAGAATTTGTATGCACTAAGTGATTACTTTAAATATTTTATATCTGTATATATGGGTAAGCATAGTTAAAAAAAAAAGAGTGAAACTTTCAATTTTATGCATTTTTGCAATTAAACAATCACTTATTAACAATTTAGAAATCTATAGCAAAGTTTATAAGGAATCTATTTCTTTACATTATATTGAGGTTTTTTTTTTCAATTTACTTTTGTGGTTTTAATTTTTAAATATAAAAATAAATGCACATATTTCTAACCTTTTATCCATCAATATTCATGATAGTGCCTAAAAATATCATTTGACAAAGGAAGTAATGTTGCTTATTTTTTTTTATTTTTTTATTATTTTTTTTTTTTTTATAGAAACAAAATCCAATGCGATACTATTGATCCTAAGTTCTCAAGTTACATTAAAATAATTTAGTATTTATGTGAAAATTAAAAAGCTATAATAGTAGCATTATTTTTTTAATATATATTTATTGAAAATATATTTTGTATTTATAATAAGCTCTATTTTTCAAATTAAAATTTCCTATTTGAAGAAAATGTATTTTCACATAGTCAATTAACAATGTGCAATGTCAAATTTTTCCTCAATTATTCTATTAGCAAAAAAAATGAGTCTTGTATTGTTTTATATAAAATTTTTCCATTAAGTAACTTAGAATTATTTAATTTTATAATTGTTATGAAAATTGTATAATTTTTATTTGAAAGATTTCACACAAAGAAAATATACCTGAAATTTACAAATTTTAAAAAATACAGGAGTAGTTTTTAAATATTTTGTTTCAAACAGAAAATATATTAATCTTATCATTGAAAAATAAACTTCTTTTTAGACTAATGTAAAAAGTTTTTATATTAAATATGTTTATTATGTTTGTTAATTTAGAATATTACAACAAAACGGATTTGTGGAATATGACCATTAAAATCGGACTGCCTTCATTTTATGTTGATTTTTACAATATTCATGTTTGTTCTTTAATAAGAAATTGAATTCCCCCACCTCTAATATAAATAACATTTAAAATTTTCTACCATTTTGCATTATTTTTGGGAATTATTTATATTTTTGCTGTTTCCCTAGTCTGGAGCAATCAGTACTTAAATGATGGTGGCTTAGTAATACCAGTTTTTTGTATCTGCAATTTGATATTTATAAATTAATATATAGACTTACAATTTAACAGTAGGAATTTAAATCTGTAAATGCTTTTAATACAGCTGTATATGTATATAAAATATATGAACAAAACTATCTAAATCTTAGCAGATGGTTTATTATAAAATAAATGACATTGTTTACAATTTGTTGTCCTCTTTTTAAAAGTCATTATACATTGAAATGTAATTATTGTAAGATAATAATACGATTTATATATATACTGTGTTTGAAGTTTAAATCACTATTCAAAAATCACAAGTTAAATGTTTATAGTGATTCAGAATTCTCTGTAAGTTCCAATTTAGTTAGCTCTCATGTGCAAAAATGATAATAAGTGACATGCACACCAAACCATCAATACCATTGTGGTTTTAAAAAAGCAACTTAAAAAAATTAAGTTTTATTCACAAAACATCTAGCTTCTATAAAATAAGATATTTTCAGTATATGACTTTGTATAAATGATAATATTTAAAGGAATATAGCATTCTGTGTTATAATATTGGCATACTGGATTGCTGTTATAAATGCTTTCCTATAAAATAAACTACACTAGATCAATAATATAAAGTTCCTAAAAATCTTTACTGCCCAATCCTTTCATTCATGGTTTGAAACTAATTTTTGACTACCCTAAATGATATTATTTATATGAATCAGAGAATTTACAGAGTGTTCAACACTGAATGATTATTCTAATTGCATTATATGATGTAATTTGATATGATTTTAAAGAACATCATGTTAAGTTAGGTGTCACTTTGATATCATCAGCATTTTATTTATATCAGCGCTTTGGTAAATCAAAGATATTTAAACATGGGGAAAAAAAAAACAAAAAATGACCTCAGAATATAGATTTACATCTCTTGATAAAAGAATTCAGAAAGTTGTTTTACAATCTTTGGGAAGGTCATCAATATTTCTGTACCTGCAACTTTCTTTACCATTTAATGTAACCAAGCAATATTATATACTAAAATCTATTAGCATAATATATATAAATATATCAATTTGCAATTTAAAATGAAATAAAAGCATTACAGTAAGATATTTTCATTTTTAATAAATTGCAGTATTTTTTTATTATAAATTTATTTTCCAATCAAACTTTCACTATAATCGTTTGATAGAACTCAGCTACCAAATGATTAGACATGACTAAGGCTAAATACAAGGAAGTATACTGTTACAATAATTTTCTAATCCTAGTTCAATTATGTCATAAAAACTAAGAAGTTTTTACATTTTGATTAACTTTTTTCTAGAATGAAACACCAAATTCACTAAATTAAAATTAAAAAAATTTTGATAGGTGTATTGCAACTTTCATGGCAATAAATATCTAAAATATCAATGTTCCTTAGTACAAAATATTGAATTCATTTCAAAGTGCTGTCATTCGCCATAAAAAAAATCGGTAATTTTTAAATGGCTTTAAGATATCTGTCCCTCTCCATCAGCTTTTGTTAATATTCTGTTATTTGCATCCTAAATAAATGATGGTATTTTTAATATGGTCCAAGAAAATTAGGAACTGGGTACTGCAACATGCTGCTTATGCTATTAATTACTAAAAACTACTCATACCATGTGTCCATGGTATGAGTAGTCTTCATTTCTATGACTGAAATTATAATGAGTTATTACATTAAGGATTTTATTCATGGTCTAAATAAACATGATTTGTTCTCAGAAAGTCTGAAGTTACATTAATGTATCTCACATTAAAAAGATTTTATATCTTATGAACACTAAATGTAAAACTGAGTTTGTTGATAATATTCAGGAATTTAAATAATCCTTTAGAAATTCAAATCACTGAAAATATTTAAAAATAGGTTTGATTGGTTAGATCAAATATATTAATATTTTCTTAAAAAAATTTTAATCTAGGTAAACAAGTATGCAAATCATATATATAATTCTATAATTGATAATTTTGTGTATAGTTACAGTGTAATAATCTTACAATTATCATTTTTAATAAAATATAACTTAATCTATAAGAATTTCATTAATCTCTTAAAAATTGTCTCTCTCATAAAGATTTCAAATGATTTATTGCATAAATATTATGAGATTATAGGAAGTATGAGATTAAAATGCTGCATTTGAATTTTAATAATGTTGGTATTTATAATATTTTCTATGAAGAATTAATTATTAAATACTTTTTTAATATTTTAAAGTATTATTATATACTTATTTAATAATACTTTAAAATTTAAAGAAATATAAATGTTTTTAAACCTTTACTTCATTAAATATTCCTAAACTTTTAAAAACATGACGACATTGTACTCTCTAACAATTTAAGTTTTCAGTAAAAAGATTTCAAAACTTTCCACAGTTTAATAACATGTTCTAGATTTTCTCCAGAAACTAGTTAGAATGAAACAATTTAAAATCAAGTTTTAATTATAAAGATTCCTTCTAAAAGCTTTTTTTGATAGAATTTTTCATAAAATATTAATGTTTTTAGGGGAGTTGGCAAACAATTAAAAAAAAAAAGCTTTAATTGGTTTTGTGCATTTAATATTTGATTACAAATCTATTGTACTTACAAAATAACACAAAAACAAATATATAAATCGTATATATTTGGCAAAAACATCACTCTAGTTGCATCAATGCAAAATAAAAACATTTTATAGACTATACATTTTATAGCAAAAACAAAAACGTTTTATAGCATAAATTTTTCTGGAGAAAAGTCTATGCTTTTTTAATATTTGTTTTCACAACTTCTGTAAAGATGTTATGGAGTGAAAAGGATGAAGAAAAAAAGAACTTAGTAAGTTGTCAAATAAGCAAAAAAGATTGACAGAATACATACTTCTAAAATATTTCTTCTGATATATTTTAGAAGTATGTATTCTGTCAATCTAATAAATAATTGTTCCTTTATATTTAATTTCTACTCTTATTATTTTATTTAAATGTTTACTTTTGCAGTTGAACATTTTCTGTTAAATTTATTGCTCACTTCAAGTACTAAGAAAATGTCAGACTAATACAATAAAAGTCCTGTAGTTTTAAAAATATTTAAGTTAAAGTAAAATTTAAACTAAATAATTTGTGTTATGAAAAACATTAATTTGAAATCAAGAAATTTGTTATAAATGAAATCCATAAGATATGAAGTTGCGAAAATTGCAAATAAATTACTTAATTTAATAGCATTGATGAATGAAGAAAATATGAAAATTGCATTAAAGTAGCACATGTTATTTTTTTAATTATTGAATAAAACATGAATAATTTGTAAAATTTTATTTAAATTTGACAAAAATTTTAAAAGAAAATATTTCTGTGTCAATGCATTTTTTACAATTAACATTCATATTCTCCATTTACAATGAATTCATTGTTCAGTAAAATTTAGTTTAGATACAAACTAAGTATGATTATTAAAATTTTTATAATCCTTAAATGGAAAATTTATAATAAAAAACCAAAGAATTGATAGCAAAAATGATAACTTCAGTTTAAAAATAATTAAGAATTTTGTTAATTTTCTGCTATTGCAAGTAGCATCTTTTTTTAACATAACAATTAAAATTTTTGTTTGATTACATTTTTACTTCATTATACAAATTATATACTATTTTAATAAAAAATTTTAACATCTTTATATACTGATATGAAGTGGATGTCAAGCCATTTACTATTTTATGATCAAGGAATACTTTCAGATAACAAAATATGCTTAAATAAATTTGATTTATAAATTTAAATATATTATAATTTCGTATAACTTTAAAATGATTACAGTGTTAATACCTCAATACTTAGCAAAATCCAATGTTCATGCACTTAGAAGTTCAAATATTTGAAAAATGAAGCACTGGATTTTTTAGTTCATTATTTTAGAATAATTAATTAAAAAATTATATATTCTTGAGTAATGATTTTAAAAAGCTACCATAATCATTAATTTTAAAAATTTAGTTTACATAACATTACATTCTCATAATACAAGAAAAGGAATGACTTAGAAAATCCGGGAGGGGGGGGGACATTGTTAAAATGTCTTCAAGAATTGTTTTTAACTTCGTAAATAAAAATACTAATCCTATAAATTGCATCTTTGAACTTGATAATTTATGAATGAACTTCATCCAAAATCATGAATAACAGAGTTTTTTAAAGTAGAAGATACATCTTTTTAACTTTCAATCTTCATTCCAAAGTGAAAGGTGGTCTGTAAAAAGGTGCAAGTTCTATTATTTTCACTGTTTTGCATGAATTTCATTTATAGAAAATGCTTTGAGCAGCTAAAATTATTGTAAATGAAAGTTTTATTAATTCATTGTTAATAATCCTTGGAATAAAAAATGCTTTTCACATTTTTTTAAAAAAATTGTGTAATTCTTAATATTAGTAATGTTTAAAAATTACTTTAAACATATGAATAACAATGTAAATTAACATTTGATAGCAATTCAAAAATTTTTACACTATTAATGCAACTAATGACATTAATAATATGTTTTGAAAAGAAGATATTTTAAGTCTCTTAAATGTAAAATATTTTATTTACACAAATTTTTGAGTTTATTAATTTGAAATGTTATTCTACTAAGAAAAAAAATAAATATCTGATTTTGTTTTTAAAAAAGAACAATAGTTTATTACTTAATCATTAAAGATATAAGATTTATATTTCTTTGATTATGAAATGTAAAAAGAAATACATGCATTTTTCATATTTTAAGTAAGTTATCTTTTTCAATCATCTTGACTTTTTTTAATTGCTGAATATTTAATAAAAGGGAAATTACCTATGATTTATTATTGATAACTCATACATAAAAGAGATTTTTTTAAAAAAATCAACTTGTGTTTGTTATTATTCAATATAAAGACTATCTTAAAATTATATCTATCATAATTATAAGCATGTTAGATATTTATCAACCTATCTGAAACTATACAAATGAAAATTAAACATTTATAAATTTTCTGACATAATTTTGAAATATTTATAGATTTATTTCACCTATTGTACATATATAGTAAACAATAAGATTAGTATGTTATATTAATGCTCTTCAATTACAGAAGTATTTAACATCAATAAGATAAAATTTCTATGCAGCTTGTTTTTAACTGGATTTCATTTTGGTTTTATTAAAAGAATGTAATAATAAAAAATAAAATAACAATTTTAAAGAAAACTGTAAAAGAATAGAAAGTGTAAAGTCTCAGCCTGTTAACTTTTCATTCAAGTATGCTGTTATTGTTTTTGAAAAAATTTAATTTTAAAGTATATAATCGCCAAGTTCAACTATTCACTTTTTATTCCTTTTTTTACAAATGATGAACAGAAAGCAAGCAAATAAGAAAACTCAAAAATTTAAATTCTGTCATTATGTTTCCCTATATTATATCTAAATCGTGATATAACTACATTTATGATACAATTATATATATTTATAAAAAAATATTGTATAAAAAACATTTCTATACTTATTTCAGACTTAAACTGATTTCAAGCTTTATTTGAAGATATTCTGATCAAAATAAAAATTACTCACAAATGAAAATAAATTAAAGATTTTAATAATTATAATCTGTAAAAATTGGTAGCTATAATGGTACCAATTTGGACAGTTTTCCCATACACATATGTACATACGTATAAAAATGCACATACTTATTAAAATTATAAATAGTTATTTCTAAACTAAAATAAATTACTTTTAATTTTTTATACATTAGTTATTTTTTTCAATTTCAATGTATTTAATTTTTTTACAATATTCATATTTTTGGATCAATTTTAATATTGTACCTCAGAACTTATACTTTTATCCATATCTTATGAGATTTAATTATCTATACTTAAAGTTCTTTTAATTGAAATCATTCTAATAACATTAAGTTAATAAATTTAATAATATGCTAAGTTGATGAATTATTATTTTTCAAAATATTTTGCAGAAAATTTTATTAAATAACTTTTTTTAATATTGATTTAACTGAATATCCATAGCAAATGTGGATATATTCTGTTAGAGTCAAAATAGTTTCCTCGATCCTTTATTTTTGACTTTTAAAAGTTCCAGCTAAACTTCTGAAATATTATCTTTTTATTGTTTTCAATAACTGAAAAAATTAAAGTGCAAAATTTAAAAATTGTTAATTTTTAAAAATAATGGAAAGTGAATATTAATGGATGTAAAACAATTTACATTTTTAACTTTTTACTATTTCATTTGAAAATTTATTGATTAATTTTCAACATAAGTAGAAAAGTTCACCTCAATGACTATTTTAGAGATCTTAATAAGTGCAATTGTTGAATATATTTTCTATGATTTTATAAAAATTTCAGGTATACTAAAGGTTGGATTTTAGTTTGAACGCTTTTCCTAAATTCTTGATTTAAGATTTTGTACAAATCTTGTTTGTTCAAGAAACTTCATGGAAAATTAATAGAGGGTGAAAAAACTAGTGCCTTTAAATTTGTCAAAGCTAAATATAATTCTGAAATTTTAGTAATTCTTGCTTTTTTAAATTTTTAATCTTTAAAATTCAGATAGGAAATTTTACATATCATGTAACACTTTTAATCTTTAAGACATTTTGGAATGTATAAAAAAATAGTAAATAAAGATTGAAAGTTAAAAATATTGTTTTTCTAATTTCCTAGTGTTTCAATTGTTATCTTGTACAATATAGTATAAAAATTGCTTCCTTAATCTTGAAAAATTCTTTTAATTATTTGATTTACTCATATGATTTTAAAAAATTTTCACAGTAATTTTAATATAAGAAAAATTAATGCTAATTTTTCTTATAACAATATTAAATGATATACAAAGAAAATGCTGTATAATGTTTAATAGAAAAATTTCATTCTTTCACTTTGAAACAATTACCAACAATATTTCTGTTAGGACTATATCTGTTACATTTTTAAATATTTTTTTATTTGTCTTAAACAATTAAAATGTAATTGGAAAGAAATAACAATCAAAAACAAAATTTTTATTAATTTTATAAGTTTACATTACACATAATTTATTGAATTTACATTAATTGATCTTGTAATCCTAATCCAAATATTATTTTGTTTAATGATACATTGAGTTTTGCTTTATCAATGTTTGGCTCATATTTCCAACAGGCTTCAAAAAAGCATATAGCAGATTTTTCTTCCAAAATACATATTTCCTTGCATATGTTTGTTTTGAGTTTCAATTCTTCTTGAAACATATTTTCAATATCTTTGGACAATAAAGCTAAAATAAAGAATTTCACAAAATAATGCAATGAATCCAATCAAATGACACAATCTGGAAAGTTTAAAAATTTTATAATGAAGGGGTAAAGTTAATAAAACATGTTTCAGGATAAAAATTTGATTTAATTTTTTACTGTTTTAGTTTAGAAAAATTCATTATTTTATTTAATATCATTTTTCAATAACAAAATTACTGATTTACCTTAAAATATCTTAAGAGCAATACATTCATTCTTTAATATAACTTAAATGTTTTGAATTATTTCCATTATAAAAACAAAAATGCTTATTTTTACACATCTCATGTGCATATACATATGAACATAAAAATTTTTTTTTTCAAAATTAATGAATTTCAATAGATTGAAAAATAAACATTTGTTTTCCTAAAAATTAAATAAGATTTCATACATTAGATACATTTGAAATTTTCCTCGAAAAGATTGGTTGTGTTTTAATTTGATATCAGAATTTACATCTTTCCAAGTACAATAATAAATTCATTATTCAGTAAAATTTGAGCAAACTTAATATAATCATACAATATTTCTTGTTTCAAATCTTCTAATTATCCAATTTCTTATTCATCAGTGAAAGAGAATTAGTTAAAAAGCTAAATAAATATTACATTGACTTGAAACTTATATTCAATTAAATAGCTTTAATTGACTAAAAGAAATTATTTTTACTTTTGCAAAAATGTTTAAATATGGAATAAAAAATATGTATTATATAATTTTAAAGGTATACATCAGTGATATAGTTATGGAATAATAATTTTATACACAAAAAGAAATATTTTTAATAAAACATAACGACTGGCGTTTATGTGAATATTATCGAAAGTATACTAACATTTTTTGATTAAGAAGACGTTTATTAATATAATTAGTTGGAATAACTAGATATTTCAAAACAAAAATAGTACTAAAATAACAAGACGATACAGGCATAGTTCTTTACACATAAAAAATAAATATTACATTTAAAGTGTAAATACTGAATAGTGACAGAAAATTAATGAGAAGGAAAATATGTACATTTATTATATATTGATATACAGAAAAATTCCAATAACTTAATTAGATTTTCATCTTTGAGAAAATAGCAACCAAGAAATTCGGAGAAAATTGCCAAATATTAAAAATAAAAGTCATCGATAAATAATTCTTCATTTGACTAACAAAGACAAATCAAAGTTGCTTTTAAACATTACTCAACAAAGTTATGTTTAAAAGAAGCTTCATGTAATCCAATTTTTAATATGACAAATTGACTGTTTATTTATGCTTCATTCTATTTCAAACAAAATATTTTCAGGCAATTTAGTTTTTTTACTGTATATTAATTTTTTTTTCTTTTTCTTTTTTTTTTTTTGTTAGGGAATGAGATTTTGTTCTTGGGGAAACAACTCTCAATTTTCACATTACTAACTTAATATTCTGAAAAGAATAATGTAATTGTATTATCAAATTCAGTTATTCACTGAGAAATGAATAAAAACTGCATTTGCTTTTTCTTAATTTTATTTTTATGCATGGAATTCTACATATTTATGCAGTTCAGACCCATTTGAAAATTTTAACGAGTCCAAATTATTATAAAAATAATTTATAAGTATTTTTTCTTTGTCTAAATGGGATTCTTAAGTATTCAGACCCCAATTTGACTCCACTAAACGACTTTATGAGTTAAAATTGCTTGTAACTTTTTAATCTTTATTTAACAGTAATTCTAATAATATAATTATATGACTTTTTTTAATAGTTTTTATGCCGTTTAAACAAATTCTATTTATTCCTATGAACTATACCTATTTTAATACTGAAGAAAATATGACAAAGATAAACACCCAAATTATAAAATGAAAATCACCAATATATAGAATATTTAACATTCAGCTTGACTATTAAATGATTGTGCAAAATTCTCTTCCTCATGGTTTTCTTTGCAGAGGACACTCACAAACAATATTGCATAGAACAAAAATTTTTAGATAAAAGTAAAATTTGGATTCAATTGATGTACAAAATTTATTGTGTTGAGAAAACTTGCTTGCATACATATACATTGTTTTTATGAGTATTTTTGGTGTATACATATCTCACCACAAAATTTTAGACTTGAAAAAATATGAATAAAATCCTAATTCTAACTTTTATAGTTTGAAATTTTATTTTTGGCTTCTGGTATAATGTAATGAGCCATATTCTTTCACTTTAACCTCATTTAAAAATAAGATATAACAGTATATCAGTAGGAGATACAGAAATCAAGCACTCTATTCTAACACTTTGATGAATTTCATTTTAAAGGAAAATTAAAATTCGATTATATAGAAGAGTATGAATATATACATTAAATACACATGCATTAAAACAGTTAATAATTGAATTTAAATCCTATAGAAAAACTCTGGAAGGTTTAGTTGATTGTACTGTCTGATGAAAAAGATGATAATTAAAGATTAAAAACTGAAAAATCATAAAATAAAATTGAATTATGATATAAAATACTTTCCGGAGATAATAATTTAACAATTAAAACATTATTCTATTTTATTATGAATAGATATATTTTAAAACTTACCGAATTCTAATAAAGGCAAAGTTTGAAATGACATCTCACTTGAATCCATACTTGTATTTAGAGAACTTTGAGATTCTGACAACTTGCAAACACCATTTAGTTTGTTTGAACATCGTTTCATCTTTTCAAATATTGATACCTAAAATATATACCAAAACAATATAATTAGCATGGTAAGTTTCTTAAAATATTGACTAAAAACATTTAATTAAATAAAGATAACCCAGATAATATACAAGGTTCCAATATTGGAAAGAGATTTTCCTTAGATAACATTTTATGTTTTTGACAACTAAGATATCTATTAATACTATTTTTTTTAAAAAATGAAATATTTTAATAGTCTCCATTATTCTCATATTGTCTTATTTTCTTTTTATTAATCAATTATTAAAATATATAAAAAAAATCATAGATACATATTATGTAGAACATTGAAAAGAAACACTAAATGAATACAAAACAAAAAGCTTAACAAAATCACAAACATTTGATTAGGAAACAGATATCATTTGATGCATGGATATTTTTATGAAAATTTTAACCATATTTCAATTACTTCTTGTAATTTCTCAAATTTGATTTTCTCTTCATTTTTATTTCATGTAGCAATACTTTTTACAATCAAGTTTCATGCAAAACTTTCAAAACTACTTTTATATATTCAAGAATTTATGATATGTTAATAACATTTGTATAATTCCATAATATCTTATTGTATCATACAGTTTTCAATAGACTTTTTTAATTGGTTTTCTAACAAGATTCTTATTCACAGAATTTACTCAATGGCTCTAAAGATTGTGACAATTTTAAATGTCTAGAAGGACCGAAGAAAGTAAAATTATCAAGTCTTCAGACTGAGCTAGCATTTTTGTCAAAAACTTTAAATTATTTCCTCTGTATATATTTCAGTACACATAAGAAGTCTTTCTTATTATGCAATTTTTCCAGAATCTTTTCAGTGTAGAAAGTGCATAGTATGTTGGCATGATAAGTTTGATTTTAGTACCAGAATTGGATTTAATGACAAACAATAAATGACCTAACATTTTAAAAGACTTCATTAAAATAATTTTATTTCATACTGTTCATTTTTTTCCTTTCCATTTCAAATTAAAAGACTTCAGATACAATAACCTTGTTTTGAAAGTTCCCCTTCCAATGAAGGAGATTTATATATTATCAATAATATATATATATATATATATATATATATATATATATATATATATATATATATATATATATATATATATATATAACATTTCTGTAGCTTTGTGGATGCAAGTAAAAGACAACAGCAAATTAGCAAAAGAAAACGACTTAATTTGTCTGCATAGCTCTTCAAGATTTGAAGAGCTATGCAGACTTCCAGAACTTTTTGTTTTGCTTAGGGCTATCAAGATCCAGATGTACTTTAGTAAGTATAGGAAGATGGTCACTAATAGTATTATTAAGAACAGTTCATATAGAAAGCTTTTCCGTTTGGTGGTTTATTGTTATATCAAGAGCTTTCGTAGTGCTGTAAGTTTTGGAGGCATATGTAATTTTGTTGTTGTTCAGCACAGAGAAATAAACATCATTTAGAAGATCTTCCACCTGTGAACCTTTTTGATCCAAATTCGAAGAACCCCAAGTGGGTCTTTTTGCATTAAAGTTGCCCAAAATAATTTTGGCATTGGTTCCATATGATCTTCACTAACTTGGACGCTACAACAATAGTATAACATGCTAAAATGTATTACTTAAATCAGAATTGGAGAGGATATTCATTATTACTTAAATCAGAATTGGAGAGGTTTTAAGCTGTGGTATGAAGTGTAACTTTAACAAGTCAAAGATTTCGGTATTATTCATTTCTAGAATTGTAGAAATTTTTTTTTAAGTATTTGAGATGAGCTTGTATCCTTTTCCAAGAGTTTTTGAAATAGTTTCCAACATCAGTCAGAGTATCAATATACATATAAAATGTTTCACTTTTCTTTTCTTAAATTACATTTTTAAAGTAGAAAATAAACATTAAAAATAGTAAAACTAATATTTTAAAAATCTAGTTGATAACATTGATACTTAGATCTAGGGAGAAAAAACCCTGAATAGTTTTTTATTTTAAGGGAATTCAATTATTTATTAAAAAAATTTCAAGTTTCAAATTTGCCAGATTTACATTCTGGCAAATTTTACAGAAATTAAAGATTTAAGCTTAATGGTATGCTTTCATTAAGAAGTGTTTTGGCTTTGAATCAAATATCAATATGTTTTATAGTGCAGCATATCCATTATTGGACCTTGCTCCATAAAACCCAACCAATATATTTTAATATATACAGTGCAGATTTTAATAATTGGAGAATTTTTTTTTATTATTATTATTTTTTTATTTTTTACAAAAATTTTAATGTACTGAATTTATGCTTATTTTCATTTTAAATTTCACTCCAATAATTATATATCTATATAAATTTCCAAGCATTAATTAAGATTAATGCAACTTAAGTACAAAAGTTCAGATATTACTTACAAAATATGACTTTTTAATTGGCAAACCAAAGTTTAAATAAAAGCTCTAAATTTTTAAGATGTTTTAAAGTTTGGATTTTATTAAAAATGATAAAACCAAAATTTAAATCTTAAATATGGTTAGAAATATAATAATTAAAAATTTTCTTTGTCATTGAAAAAGGAAGAGAATTGAAATAAATAAATTCCTATTTTATTACTTTAAACAAATTTTTGATATTTTATATTTACTTTTATCTCATAACTAAAAGAAAATGATAATTTAATTTTTTAAACATAACTTTTTCAGGTTGAAAACATTTTTATCAATTGCTTTCACAAAAATCCAAAAAACAGTTTAAAATCTAGAATCTTCCAGAAAAATCAGAAGAATTAGCTAGTTATTGCATATTAGGTATTTAAAACTTTCAAAAATACTACCATAATCTAAATTACAATATAACTTTGGTCTTACAACACTTATTATCATTGAGCCATTCATGTGATAATTATAAATAAAATATAGAATAGATATTTACAAAGTATATGTCTTTGAATAATATTCTCTTGATATAATTTTACAAAAGATTTGATGCTTGACTTAATGATAAATGCATATTTTTGTATAAACTTTAAGCAGAAAACTTGCACTTCTCCTTGTCATTTATAATTTTTCTGCCATTCCTTGACTTACTAATGACAGTCTTGATTTAAAATTGCATGTGAATAAAAAAAATGTTAAATGTGTGTAATCTTTAAATATTTATATTTTAAATAAAATTCCTAAATTACCAAAACTTGCAGTTCGGATTGTAGTTGATCTGATAATGATGTTAACTCCTCATGAATTGTATGGTTATATTCATCTTTAAAGAAGGTATCTTCCCTAGATCTATAGTTAAAAAAAAAGAAAGTATATAAATAAAACAAACACAATTTTACATGAAATATTGAAAATCATAATCTTGCACGATAAATGCAATTTAAAAAAAAACTTAGAGTTATTAAAAATATATCAAATTTTCAATGATAGAGAATAAAACAGCAATTCAAATGTTTATTTAAATTGATAAAATATACAAACAATCAAAAAATTTAATTAATTTCATTTTTTCTGCTAGTACCTGCAATACAAAGTTAAAATAAAATATTCAAAAGAATATTGCAACTTTATAATCTGCATAATTTCAGAGAACATTTATTTCATTTGCTACTTCTAGTATGTATTTTCTCTATTTTTTTATTATTATTAAATTAAAAGGAAAATTCTCAGTTAAGTAAACAGTAAGTGAAAACAAGTTCACTACACTTGCAGAAATTTAAATTAATCATTTTGAAAATATTAACATAAAAAAGATAGCATTTTTCTTATCTGAATATACGATATCCATTAAGTTTTTTAAAGATAACAAATTTTTATTTATCATTTCTCATAAACTTAAATTATAAAATATATAGAAACACAGCCTTTTTAATTCAATGCATAAAAATATGATGAATGGTATGCAACTGTTAATTGCATTGGTTAATTTTGGATACATTGCAATTTTTTCAAATATTAACAAATTATAATTTGTATGTTATTTCAAAACACTAGTAATCTAATAGTAATAAAAGAAATATCACACTTATACTTAAAAACATTTAAATATTATAGAGCAATTTACGTAATTTATTTACATCTTAACACTAAAACTACCGAAAGGGGTCATTTGACCCATTTTCCCATTAATTTTGCCCAATAAAAAAAATCCCTGATATGTTTAGTGTTAATGATATTTAACTATATTCTATTATAAATAAACATTTTCCTTCTCTCACACGCATTTACAAAATAAGTTTATCTAAAGGCATTTTCTCTTTTTTAAGATGGATACTCATACATTAAAATATAACAGTAGTACATTAAATTAATTTAACTATTTAAAGCATTTTGATTATTTAAACATTTTTCATGTTAATTCATCTCAAATTAAAAATTATATATATATATATATATATATATATATTTAAGTTATTATTTCTAAATTATTTTATTTTGCAGGCATCAAACAATAAACCAAGCCATAATAGATTTTTAAATAATATATTTTCTAATACAAAAAATATATTATTTAAAATTCTATTAGTTTTTTAAAAATTTTTTTATTTTAAATGTAAACATAATTTCTTTGTAGTCTCCATTAAAATTTATTTTAAAAATATTTCCTATATAATTAACTTTGAGCTGAGTTTTGTAGATCAATATTGGGCTTTCAGTTGAAATTACTCATTCACAATATAATTAATAGCTAGAGCAAACTGAAATTATATTTGATGAAGTCATACACTATTAAAGATAATAACACCTTATAACCCCATATTAATGACACATTTTTATCTTTTTTGAACATATGTTATGTGGGAATCAAAAAGGAGTCCTAAGCTGTATTACAAAGCATATTTTTTTAATTTGGAAATAAACAGTATATTTTATAAGTGAGAGAAGGATTATATGATATTCTGAAAATTGTGCAGTATATAAAAGCATACTGGTATAAATAAACAGTTAATACTAAGATTTTTGTATTTAAATGAAGGTAAGGAACCACTTGGATATAAAATTTAATTCTATCAAAATATCCTTTGCACTGAAAATCAAAAACATAGTGAGATAAAATGTTTTACTTCACAAACTTTCCATTAGCAAAACTTTAAATAAAAACGTGATAAATATTAATAGAAACTGACTCAAAATTGCAAATTTTTAGAGACTTTTCTTCATTTAATGGTAATTATATACATAAAGTAGTTTTATGAATTTTCAAGTGAAATTTCTATATCTCATTTCGGCTAATTAACATGGAAATCCATACATGTGTTAAAAGAATACATATTCAAGAAAATTATTATCCTTTCCTTATTCCAATGCACAATTTTTAAGTTAAACAACAATTAACACTTCTCTAATGCAACACCAATATTCAATCTTGACAATATCTGGAAACATAAGAGCTTAGATAAAATCTTAATCACTGACATGAGGTTAACAACATTTTTCTTTTTTAATAAACGTGGCCACAAATGTTGCATTTTAAATATTTCGATACAGGATAATTCTTTTAATTATAAATTACAAAAGTGCTCCCATATAATTCTAAAAAATGAGTTTTAGTACCAATATTTGCTTTTTATCTAATATATATTATTTATTATACAATAAAAATTAAAAAAATATTCTGCCTGCAGAAGAACTAGATGTCTTGTTTCTGCTTTCCACATGCACATTTGTCAGAGAAGATGCAAATTTCCTTTTTATTGCAAATGAATATAACTCAATTATATGAAATTCCTAATAGCAAAAGTGAAACTGACATTCTAATACTCTAAATCAGCTTTTGAGGTGAAACTACACTTAAGGTTGGCTAATTCTCTATTTTTTTGACATGGCACAAAACAGTTAAAAAAAAATAATAAATACAAGATTAAAATGGCAAAAAACAAAGCATTAGAAAAGTTTATACATAAAACATATTACAATCAAATTTCTGGAGCACCTTCAATTACAATGAAACTATACATGGATGTTAGGCAATAATCTAAGGAGCATGAAATAAGAAGCTGAATAATTAGCACTCAAACTTTTGGTTCAAAAGTTAATGGGTTTGAATCTCTCCCCAGGCTGCAATGTTTGAAGTAGTTCATAATTCATTTTAAAATGTAAGCCATGGTCAAATTATGCATGTGCAAAGGAAAAAAAAAACATGAAATATAAAAAGAAAAATTTAAATAGTGACAATACAAACAAAAAGAATTTTTAGTACAATTGATGTTAAAATAAGCTTAAATTATGAAAGAAAAATTCAAGTAAAAATAAGTTTGAAATTTGGCACATTGATCAAATTCCTGGGGTAGCAAATATTAAACATGGTTTGAATTGTTTTTAAATTTTATAGAATTCAAAATTCTGAATTTTTGTGGAAACAGAAAAAACTTGCAATAAACAGATGCCATATAATATTTTTGGTGAATTTCTGAAATTTTTGGCATTTAAAAAAAGTTGACTAAGTGGACATAATTACAGCATCATAATTTCTTTCTAAATAAGTAAATTAAATCCAATTATAAATGACATGAATAAAATCCTAAAATATCAAACTTTTATTTAAAAAAGAAAGTTCATTTGAATTATCTTCATAAAAATACAAATGAAAATGTGCAGTTATAATGAAGCATTCTAAAATTGCTCAATAGAGATATGTGAAACAGGACTACCAAAATAGAATGCTGTAAATTATTCTTAGTATTCTTTATCTTTTTGATGAAATTAAGAAATCCTAATTTATGAAAAAATGGTGAAATCGGCCAAAAAAATCATTAGATTCAAAAATGTATCAAAAGAATCATATTTCATTTGTGCCCAAAAGGTAATTCTTTAAAACTGAAATCACAGTAATATTGTATGATAAAATTTTATAGTTTATGCAAGTTATTAAATGAGTGAACAAGAGTTGAAACTTACAATTGTTTCTGCTTTATTTGTGAAATTGCTAATATCGTTGAATGCATATTTGATGTCGTACTTCGCCACTTTTGAACAGAGTTATAAAGATCAACACAAGAATCATGGACTATACGTTTAGTTCCAGTTACATTAGCTGCAGACATCTTTCCTAGATAATTTTGAATAACAATGTTAATAAAGATCAATTTTTAAAATAAAAATTAAACACACATTCAATAAATTGCATTGTTAAAATTATCTTATTAACTTACTGTCATTATTTGAAAGTAATATATTATATACTGAGCGTGGTTTAATCTGTGATAAAGACACTGGACTCAATTTTAAAATTTTAGGGATAAAACTATAACATAAAACAAATAGAAAAAGTACAGGAAAAAGTTATCTGTAAGAGACAGGCACAATGTGATGTTTTCCTGGCGTATTGACACAAATTTAAAAACTGGAAGTTCAGATAGCACAAAAATTCAGTTTTAATTTTACAGAAAGCTTAAAAATCCAAGAGAATGACAAAGCCCCAATCCCAAAATTTTTCAGATATCATTGATTGGAACATTGAATATAATATCATTTGAAGAATACAGTCAATTTTTAATCTCAACTCACAGCCAAAAATCTGGGTGAGACAGGTATACTCTATAGAGAATAGACCCAAAAGAAGATAACTTAGAATGCAGGCACTAGTTAAAAACACTTCTAGCCATCAAGGCTAGAAATAAAAACATTTTATAAATGAAAACTTGCAAGGTCACATAATTGAGTACTTAATGACAACGACTGTCTATATTTTTTCTACTATTAATTTTAAAATTATTCTTGCAATACTATACTTATACCTAATAAACATATAAATTGCAAGAGTAAATATTAATATATTTATTACTCTCTTAGGAAATTAGTATATTTACTAAGTATTATTAAATACTATAATTTAATTTCTCCTAGTTTCTGAGATTCATGCAATTTTCAATGTGTTTTTTTTTTTTTTATTTGGTGTATATTAAAGTTTGATAGTTCACAATTATATTTTGGAAAGAAGCTTTTATTTTGTGTTATGATACATGCAAAATGAATTATCTGGCATTTGTGGATTGTTTGCCATGTACAGCAAAAATTATTTCCTCAAATATATTATATTATGAAAATGAACTCTCGATAGCAACCTTATTAATGTCTGAGTGCAGAGTAAAAGAGTTTCTTGATTTTTCAATATCCAGAATCGAGTAATGAAGGAATTTCAAAGCGCCCTTTTCATTTGAAACTTGAAATATCACTGATAACTACCAATCCTAATGGCATTACTAAAGTTTCATATGCACATCATAAGAAAATATTATTTAAAGCTAATAATCTATAACTGCCATTGCTATTTGATGTATTTTTAAGAATTCCTGTAAATCCTCAAATTCAAAAGGATTGTTTCAAATCAAAATTCCTGTCTCACATCAAAATTCAACAAATATCCCAATAGATTTGGATTTAAATCTAATTGCAAAGGAAAAAATTAAAATGAGCTAACAAACTTGTCATTTGAGATTTCACAAAAAAGGATTACTGATATTTCTGAAAATGTACTTGTGACAATGTATTATTACAATGAACCCCAAAAAATTAATTTTCTTTATTTGTAATTAAAAATAAGGCTTTTCACTGATAGTTTGCCAGTGTGGCACATGCTTTAAATTTTACCATTCTTCAAAATAATATACCTAATTAGAAGCTCATATATGCTGAATGTATTACTCAGCACATGAAAATGGAATATTTGTGCCCTTGTAACACAATTTCATCATGTCTTGAAGAAAAAAAATTAATTTTCAGTTCAAAGTAGAGGATCATACTTTTTTCTTCCTCCTTAGAAAAAAGTGTTTTCGATTACCTTAATCAAATACTTTTAATATGAAGATTAATTCATGATAAATCTTTTTATTAAAAATTAAATTATTTAGTAATAATTAAAAAATAAATAAAATTAATTTTTTTATTAAAAATTAATCATTTTATTTTATTTGAGTTAGTTTATTAATTTTATGAAATTTTGTAGATCAAAGATATCTATGACTCAAAATGATAGAACTTATATTTACAGATAAAAAAATGCTTTACTCAATGAAATAAGAGTTATGATTTGCAAAGCGTTTGAGACATTTGTGACAGCGTATAATTTGTATCAATATTAAATATGGAATTTTTTTATAAAAAAGAAATGAATTTAAAACCTTATTTTGGAACGATTCTTATACTGGTGTAGAGACTTTTTCGGCGACGAAACCGGCTGAGTAGAGCTCGTTTATTTTTGGGAGAGGGGGAGGTTGGGAAGAAATGTTACAAACCTTACTTCTTTCCGAGATCGGATAGCGATTTCCGAGAACGTGTTTACACACTCCGATTTCACGATGGCAACGAGATCCGAGCAAGTTCGGACGTAGGGATGGGAGGAAATACTTGTAATCAGTATTTTGTAATCGGTAT
>JAPDSC010059494.1:0-14556 GCA_026290005.1 Latrodectus geometricus
TTGAATATTAATTTTTATAAAAGCAAAGCAAGATTTCACAAATAAATCAAGAGATA
The DNA here is from genome assembly GCA_026290005.1 of Latrodectus geometricus. Classification (NCBI taxonomy): domain Eukaryota; kingdom Metazoa; phylum Arthropoda; class Arachnida; order Araneae; family Theridiidae; genus Latrodectus; species Latrodectus geometricus. The sequence continues at coordinate 57 of JAPDSC010059494.1, forward strand.
GTATTTTCTATCCATCATGCTACATATCACATTTGTTTTAAGATATTAAAAAATCCTAGCAAATTTACTTTTAATTTTTAGAAAATTCTTCCCTCTATTATTAGATAATGCTTACATTTCGATTGATCACAATACATCCACTTTGCTCAAAAATATTTTGATGCATTGCAAAAAAAATAAAAATAAAATAAAAATAAAAAAAATATTCGGTGCTCTCAGTATTTGTTTGTTTACATTACATATCTAGCTGCCTATTGCAGTTAAAAAAAAACTCTAAATGCAACCAATTGCCCCGTGATTTTGAGACACATTCAAATGACGAGTTCGACACCTTAGCTGGCATTTTCCTCACGCCACACCAGCGACATTGCTTCCATGATTCCACGAATACCTCTGCTCTTCGATAGGGTCAACCACAGAACTTACCAGATGTCGATCTCGTAAACGACCATCTTTGCAATCAAGCCACAATGACAGCCGGCAGAAACTATTTTGATGTCAAATCTTGTTTACGTTTTAGGCAACTTAATTATAATTTTCTTTTGATTTTTACCTGAAATTAATCTTTCTGTTTTCTAAATAAATATGGTTATAAGAAATATAATCTATTACCATTTTTCAGATGATGTTTTTTATCTTATCAGTAAAATATGACAACTAAGCAAATGTTTTTTAAATTCATATTTTAAAATATTGGGAAACATAATGGTTGATTATTATAATTAATATTTTAAATAAAAATCGTTTTCTAAATTGAAATATTCGAGCATTTTAATATTCTGACTGTAAATAAAATTCATGGAAGACTTGGATATCATGGTAGCGTTTGATAGGAATACAAGTTATTCCTACCAAATGAAAGAAATCATTTGACTTAATTTGCCATGTGTCATCCATTTAGATGAAAATTTAATTGAATTCCAAAGAACAGTTTTATTAATTGTAAAATTCCTCAGAGATTCTCTCGTAACAGGGAAATGTTTATAATGGCTAAAGTTCTGCCTATAGTTTTTTGCATCAGGCAGTAAATTATCTAGTATAAGCATTTTCAAGTAATTTTGAACAAATTAAATAAATACTTCTCTTAAAAGGAACATTATATAATCAGAGTTTACTACAGGTAAAAAAATAGCAAATGTGAAAAACTTAGGGTTTTTTTTTTTTTTTTTTTTTTTTTTTTTTTAAGTTAGAAAAATTTGTCTAATGTAATTATTTTCTATATATGAGCTAATGTCTTCTAAGAAACTTAATTAGTATGAATATGTCAAACAATGTTTCATAATGTAAAAAATTAAAAAAAAAAACTTTAATTTTAACTTTTTATTTATTGATAAAATATTAAGATATTTATTTATTACATTAGAGTACTTAAATCCGTTTAAATTATATTATAAAATTTCAAGTAATTAATTTCTGATCAACTCTTGGCATGCTTTATTAATTTAGTTTAAATATATTAGGTTGGGGAAAAAAAATCCATTATTTTTACGTGAACTTTATGTAACTTCTTTTGGATTCACTTTTTAAAAATGTTTAAAACAGCTTTCATGTAGATTTTTAGGTCTTGCGCATTACGACTGCTGACATGGGGTTAATTTCGATCATTTCGGATATTTTATAGACGTTTTTGACGATGCTGTATTCACATGCGAGGTGCATCTCTAACATCATAAATACCCGAACGGAATCGACGAAACAAAAATTGTACGTAACTGGTTGTTACTGTCTTATATAAGACGATAAACACCTTTCACAATTTTAGCCACCCGGATATCTTTTTCGCCGTTACAAGAGAATAACGAAAATGTATCGAATTTTCTGTTTGTTGTCTTCCATTTTTAAAACCTTGTACTCGTAACTGAATGAATCAAACAAAAAACCGCAAGAGGTTATTTTAGTGCCAAATGTCACCTTTCCAACGAGCATAAATCTGAAATTGTTTGATAGATACCTCACGAGATATCGATCACTACAGACGTCTACCGAAAAAATAATGGATTACTTTTTCCCCAAACTAATATATATATATATATATATATATATATATATTTGTATATGTAAGTTATTGCTTAAAATAATGTTGTAATCTTCTCATGGAGTTTATTGTGTTATTTCAAATTGTTTAGCTCAGTGGATTGAAAAATCAATTTCTTTTGTATAAAGTGCAACCTTTGGAGATAAACCAATTTTTATCGATTAGGGTGTTAAGGATCAAATATAGGTGTCCACGTCTTCTGAATTTTCCTATAAAAATATATTTAATAGTTACCATCGTGAATGTTATTTTTTCACCTGTTTCTTTTTACATATGCATTGATTGAAAGGTAAACAGTTATTAGTCTCTTAATATTCAATGGTAGATTTATATGAATTTTAATTTATTCATCCAATAAACTATGATCCTAATTTTTTTTGGACAGTGTTTACTTATATAACGCATATGATAAACTAAAGGTTTTTTTTCGAAAATTATCAGGAAAAAAGAACTTTTTTATTTTGCAGGTTTCACGTGATTTGCTTTTACATTTCGATGCTTCTACGCTCAGTTTATAGAGAAAGACATTAAACGATAAAATAAGTCATCCGATCGTATCTATAAAATATTGCCTTAGTAAGTTTTCATAATATTGTGTGTATTTAAGACAGTCATTGCTTCTACAACTTTAAAATGAATTTTACGAACAAATGTTGATGTAAGAATAAAATTAAGTAGATTTGCTCATATGGATTTTACTTTGTGTAACTTCAATTTAAATGAACATTCATGTCAAAATAATCACCACTGCGATTCTATAATGCGCACTACTGTTATCTAATTCTCATGTTGTTGTTGTTGCCGTGTACCAGCCAGGATGGCAATATGGGGTGCGCTGCTCCACTTTTCCAACTAAACCATATTTGGTGCGGAGTCCGACTTCCTCAGTACACATATGCCATAGGTACTCGTTTGTAAGATAGGCTACCATTCACACACAAAGAAATGACAAAGACATGAAAGAGAGAGAGAGAAATTACATCATGCCCGAGCCAGGGTTTGAACCCAGGTCCCATCCTTCTGTAATCAGGTACGCTAACCACTAGACAGGTTGGGCGGCATCTAATTCTCATAAAAGTAAGAAATAAAGCGATTGCTAATGTAAAATATATCCAGTTGTTTTTAGCCCAAAACATGGCTTTTAAAATCCAAAACGAAATGTGAGAATTTACTACAAGAATTTTCTCTTACGTTAAGGCGGTTGGTTGGGTTTTATTGCGCAAGGTCCAAAAAGGACAAGCTGCGCCAAAAGTAAAATTTTAATAACAATTAACATATTTCAGACAAAACCCAAACTCAACATTAAAAATTTAAAACAAAAAAATTATTGCATAACTTTAATTTAATATTGAAAGAAGTATATATAAATGAGAGTTAAATGAAATTAAGGAAACCAATTTCCCTTAAAAAGGGAAAAAAGATTTCGGTGGGGTGACTTCCCCACTAAATCATACATAGTTCAAAGGTCTACGTTAAGGCGCAGTTATATAAAATAAATATTCTAAAAATTTAATAAAATATTCTTAATGCAGGGGGATATATTGCCTGGAAGGAAATTTATGCTGTGATTATATGGGAAATATTATTACGGTCGATTTCCGATATCACCATTGATAGCTGAAATAATTTTTTTACAATCATAATAGCAAAATATGTCAATGCATATCAATAAAAGTATCCTGTTCAATTATTTTCTGCTCGTAAGAAATGCACTTTTTCAAAGTATCGTGCTATTTATAAACAAAGTCCTATTTTTATCATTAAAATGGTAAATTTTATAAAATTAAAATTTAATTATTTAATTATCAGTCTATAGAAATGTTTTACACATTTTTTTGCTTTTACTGTTAGCCAAAGCATTTTGACCTGTACTAAGTTCAAAATTCAGAATAATATTTTGTTATTTCTGAGTTTCAATAAAATGATTTTGGAAAATTATTCTTATTTTTGTATATGCACAAAACAATATTTATCAAATTCTTTATTATAGTATGCAAATAGCTTAAAAATAGGTTAATACTGCAATTAAAATTATTTTAAGTCAGTGTTTCTTTGATGTTTGTAAACATGTTTTCATAAGCAATAGATTTGAAATTATAATAAACTCAAATATTTTATGAAAAACTCGTGTACAATTATTGATTTTAAAATCCAGAAAGTTAAGTTCTAGAAAAATTTTGGATTTATTCACTTTTAGGAAATTCAAATAAATTAAATTTGTAAATTAGTTACAGTCGTTTACATTAATAGCTAAGAAGTTAATGAAAGCAGTAAGGATTAACTGAAATTACATTAATATCAATATTCAATGAATTTAAATTTTTAAAGAAAAATAAATAAACAATCAGTACAATTTCTAAAAATTTGTTCATATATAATTAACTTGCAATTAGATACAATTATTGCTGAATATACAGCTATTATATTATTTGTATTTATCAGATAATTTTTTATTTATGATTTTTAAATTATTGACATAATAATTTATGTTTGATAGTCCTAGATCGACAGGACTCAGGTTTAGAAATGTATTAAGAGTTTTAAAATTAAAGCTTATAATTTTATCTTATTAACATGAGATATTCAAAATTCTCTGGCGAATAATGCGTTTGATATATATTATAAAATTTATTTCACATGCCCAAAAAAAAATTAAGAAATTTTGATTTCTAAAAAAATTTGTTTCAAATGTTACTTCTGTGTATAATTTGTCACTGCACTATACAGATACTGAAAAATAAATAATAAATGCTGAATATATTACAAATTATAATTTTGTTATCAGTGCATGACAATTTTTATTGTTAATCGAAAATGAGGTATAGAATATCAAAAATATCATGGTGACATAAGAATTTTTAATTTATTTATTTCGGTGCTATTCCATTTTGTTGGCGCAAATCTCATCGATCTCACTTTTTTGGCGACAATGCACATGAGATAAAAATGAAAAAAATTATTAAATATTTTTTTTTCTTTTTTTTTAATTTTTCTTTAAAATCATAAACATTTCGAACAATTTTAAAAATATTCTTTAACAAATGTATTTAAGAAACTGGCATTTTTAAAAATCTGTTGATGAAAGTGGGAATGGGGAAAAGCAACATCGCATTTGACTACTTAATGTCTATACCAGCTAACGAAATGGAATAGTAATTCCTTTTCTTTTTTGGAAATTTTCTACTGCTAACACGAAATTTTGCTAAATTTCAATAAATGCTTTCTTTACTCGAGGGATCTAACGCTATCTTACACTAATTTATTATCTCTCTGTAAGTATATATTCATCGTAATATTTTGTAATATAGATGGTGTTGTTGCAAGACCCGACGGCGGGTGACCCTGTTGATATACTCCGTGCCAAAAGAGCCCAAGAGAAGAAATATGTCTTTGATTGGACTTTTGACGAAGATTCGTCTCAGGTAAGGGAAATTAACTCAATTTCATGCATTACTTATGCTTCATTAACAAATGTCATTTTCTGATTTATGACTGAATTAAATATTTGCACATTTATTTACTCATACATGCATATAATTGCATATGTTACCTAACATGTGGTTAAAATGCAATAAGTGCAAGACTTTTCTCTCATTGAAAAGAGAATAATCAAATTATTAAATTTAATAACTTATTATTTACTCTTATATTTATATAGGATCTAAGGTGTCATATTTCTCTTTACGAAAATAACATTTATTTAGAGTGAAATATGATTTTCATTTAAAATCATAAATAGTTTGTACATGCATAATTCGGGACAACTTTGATATACACCCCATAAATAAAGCGCCAAATCTGGCACTCCCTACAGACTTTTTAGGGTTGCTGTTTCTTATTTTAGTGTTGCCAATTTAAGTTTTTTCAGCTTTTAGATTTTTGCTGTTGTCAAATTTAACATTTTCTTGTATTTTGTACCATTTTTTGAGATTTTTTTTAAAGTTTTTTTTGTTATTAATTATTTACATTTAGCGAGAATTCATCTTCGCGAGAAGAAAGGCTCCAAAAACATGGTATTTTGCTTGGCGAGAAAAAAAGTCGCCACATTTCCGATTTGGGGGGGTATATCAAAGTAGTTCCCATAATTCATTTGAGAAAAATATTTTTGTTTACGTTAAACTCAAAATTCAAATTTTAATTTATTTGCGTTCATAAATTTTTAAGTGAATTGATTATTCTAGATTAGATTTCAATACTGTGATAAAAAATAAATATATAATATATTAAAAATACGAGAAAATATTTCAAAATAAATTTTCTTAATCACATAATCAAAATTTTATAGCAATTAATTTTATATGTTTTGAATTAGTTAAATTTTTAAATTAAATAATTTAAAAAATTTTTATGAAAATTACATTGTGAATTTCAAGTTTAATTTTCATAATAACATGCGGATAAGGTACAATTAGCAAAAGTGTTACTTGAGATCTAAAGGGACTTGAAAAGGCCGCCAAATGATAGCGCGTGCGCAATAACTTGTCTACTTCAAACGCTCAATTTTATAATAAATTTCTTTTAATCATAAAAGTTCCATTTGAAGCAATTTAATATTAATATTTTATGCAATTTTTCCCTTGTATTTATATTTTTAAAATATTAAAAAAATTTTTAAGAGGAGTTCTTAGCTAAACTTTGAATAAAATATTCTTGTAATGATTTAGAATAAAATATTAATCAGTTATTTGAAGATCAAAATCATTTTTTACTTCAAGAAGAATCGACTTTTTTATTTTTTCTCATTTTTTTCGCCTTCTTTAAAAGTATTGACTGAGTTATGGTCGCAGTTAAGAATATTCTTCAAGGATAACTTATCATTTATTCTTCGTGCTTAACTACGAAAGTAATGATAAAAATCTGGTGAAATGTCTTGGTGATTTCTTATTCGTGTAAGACAAAAATATGTTCCATCGAAAAATGGGCGGAACAAGGACACAGCCACGAGTCGTTGACCAATGACATTGCTTTCCGATTTCCTAAAATTTTGGGTGGAGTCCAATAGTCACGAAAGCTCAAGCAACAAATTTTTTCTCTTTGCTGACCACTTAAATGTTGTTATTGATTGGGGAATAGAGGAAGAAGTTACGCGCAACAGTTTACATAATGGATCAGTTAATCATTAAGTGTATGCAAATTACGCTCAGAGTATTTTTCACTATGCATAGTTTTAGCAAACATCATATTAGTGTTATACATAATACTAGTGTTATATTTGGTAATAGTTGAATTTAACCATTTAAAATCAACATTTTAACATCGAATTCTATTTCAAATCGGCAGCATATCTTTTACATAAATTCATCCCATTAGAAATTTCTTGACACAATTTAAATTAGGTCTGATTATTTTCAGTAATTTGATTGGTTATTTTTTAATTATTTTAACATAAATTTAAATGAAATAAAGGTAATAAATAATTTTTTCTTGGATATAAAAGTATGAACTTTAGCATTTGAAGTTGCATGAAATTCATCGGAATTTTTGTTGATCATGCACAAATGCGTCAATTTTTTTATGACTGTCTGCTTTGTTAGATTTGGTAGTGCATTTCCATTAACGTATCTCAGCACAGAAAATCATTTTATAATATTGAATAATGAACAAAATAAATAAATAAATAAAAACTGGAAAGTTTCAACTTTCCATTACAAGCCATGCCACGCCAAAGGAGGAAATTTGAATGTAAATTTAATGCGAATTTTTCTAGTAGGCACAACCTCTTTCAGCACAACAATCTTGTCTTCAACCAGATGACCACTACCTCTTGGTCACGAAAGCGACTCGTTCCCTACTAAGAAACGAAAATATTTTTTAGATATTTTAACCAAATATCAACTTTTTTACAGACATCTACAACCAACTAAAAGTCATTCATGCATTCAAAAATTAAACCATGAATAAATTTTCGATAAGATTGATTGTTAAATAGTCAATTTACTCAATTTTCACTTTCAGTAATTTTAATTAGACTTCAATAGGAATCAAAATTATTTCTAATATAAGTTGTAATTCATTTAAAGATGCTTCTCATGGCATGTTAACAAGAGTTTTTTATTTTGATACTATATTCAACGATACATTAACGAGATATTGGTATTGATAATCAATATACCTTTGATCCTAATGTATCCAAGGATGCATTAGAACCAGCTACATTCACCATGAGCAAAACATACACATGATTTGGATGTTAGAAATTATTCTCCGATGGTAATTAGTCCTAGTAACAATTGAGTTTTTTTTTTTTTTGTGTTTTGTAACACAACTATGTTAAGACTAGCTAATAAACCAATATAAATTGAACTTAATCTTGTACCCATTTCTATGTGTAAAGTGTTTAGTATTGTACCGCGCTTAGGGGTACGTGACGATTGAGAGTTGAATAAAACAACCACTTTGTGAACACGAAGACTTTTATTTGTAAAAATTCCCCTCGATATAAGAAATTCCAGCTGTAACAATCACAATTATACAGCTACAACTCGTCAGATACAATAAGAAACAGTTTACAATCACAGATCTCAAATACTTCAAACAGAGGGCAGCTTCTCTAGACCAGCAGTCACGACTAATCGTCTTCACTCACTGACTGTCTTCACAAAAACTGACTGACTACTATGTCGGGCTGCTGTATTCATACCTGACTATGTGGAGAAATCTACCAGTTTCGCCAAGGTTCTGGAAGCTTCTAGGCTATCTCGTTAAATATTGCTCCTAGAGCTTAGGTGATGGATATTTCCAAAAATATCTATTTCGCGCCAAGTCCCCAAGAATCTCGCCAACTGCCGCCAAGTCGCCAAGTTTCTCGCCAAATCGACTCATGCTAAAAATGTTTGTGAGGGATTTTTTACAAATATGTTGTTTAGTTTTTTTTAAATAAATCACACTTTCGAAACACTTACCTCTAAAATAACTCTATCAAGACCGCTGTGGACTGGCCGGCTCTCGCTATCTGAAGGTAGTGATTCTAACTTCTATCGAATTCTGACTTAACTAAAGATTCGTTGTGTTCGCTGAAAGAGACTGGGGCGTGTTGCAATAGGTAGTGGTCGCAATATCTTCTAAGTGAAATGATATCTCTGGGAATGGAAGGTCAAGTGTTATGGGTTATTCCTGCTTCTAAAATACGAAAGTTTCCCTCCCGGATGCTTCCATTAACAAGTGGTAGAATACAACTCAGTGCTTGGTACAGGAAGTATGTTGGTGCATTAACAACTAATGATGCTATAAGTCGTTTTGTCATGAAGCAGATAGCACTTGCCTTTCATCGAACCATTTTTTAACTCCATAAATGTCGGCCTTCCAGAGTTAAAATCTAAGACAGGAATTTTCTGAAACTATATGTTTTTGACAATGATAGAATATATCTTAAAATTTAATGCACGTAAATTTAAAATTATTAACTAATATTAATTAATGCGAAAAAAACTTCAAAAAATTATGTAAAAACTAATGGTGCTTAGCTAGTAAATTTATATACACTTGTGTTCTAAAGAAAAATGGGAATTCTAATTTTCTTTTTGATACTTAGTTTTTGTACTTGTGAACAAAATATTAATTAAGATTACATATATTACTCATCAAATTAATAATTTTACAGCTTTAAATTGTCCTTTTAAATCTTTAAGTATTCAGAATAAATGCTCCACGACAGTTTGTGTCTTAATATTTATAGAACTATTTTAGAATATATTATATCATTCTCCAATCAAGGAATCATTCATTAAACTCAATACAAATGAGCTTCAACTTAATTTTTAAAACTGCAAATCAATGAATTATATTTTTTATATTCCTGGTAAAAGAAAGCTATTGGAAATTTAAAAGAATGTGATCAGCCATTAAAATTTATTGAAATTTTTAAACTACAATTGTTATATATTTTAAAAAGAGTATTATATAATTATATATATAAAAAGAGTATTATATAATTATTATGTATATAAAAAGAGAATTTATTTTTTTAAATTAATTAAATAATTATGAAACGTAAAAAAACTTCAATGTGGCAACTGAGATTAACAAAATAATTTTATAATAAAAAATTATTCATAAAAAGATATATATAGATAATGTAGATGAAATACAATGATGTATGTATGTACAAAAATATGTATTCAATTTCTATAGAAATGAATAAATACCTAAAATCATATATAAGTTTATTTATTTGATTTTGGGTATATTTTCATTGCTATAGAAATTGAATTGGTATTTTTATCGTTGAATGTTAATAACTTTTTAATAACTTTTCTTTATTTTTATTATATTGAATCAAAAATAAATGCGTATAATATATTCTTTAAAATATATTTTACAAATGAATTTTTTTGAAAATAAAAATATTTAATTTTGTATATAATTTTTATTAATATATAATTTTTAGAAATAATAATTTGTGCCTTTTTATAAAAATATTCAATATAAGTTTTAAGAAAAAACTTGCTTTACTGTGTTTAGAATTAAAGACGAAGCGTAATCATTGACATTTGTATCAAAAATTCCTGCAAATATTAGTAATGTACGAATAATTTTTTTTTTAAATATTTTTATAACCAATGATTTTATTTCAATTCGACATATTTCTGGAATTTCAACATAAGAAGAAATAATTCAGAGAAAGCCCAAAGCAAAATTCAAAATAAAAAAATGTCAATTTGAAAAGAAAAAAAGCAAATATTGTTATGTCATTTATGCCTGACTTATATGCTTAGACTTATTTTGCACGTTTTGCTGAAAAAAAAAAGCGTTTTTAATACATCCTTGATTTTCTTGAATACTTGTTTCAATGTCATTCAATATTTTAAGCCTACACCTGTAATTTAATACGCCAAGAATTTGCGGCGTATTCCACCTATCCGTCACAGATGTATATGAACATCCCTTGGCACTCCCCTAGGCCAAATTCCCAAGCACTAATCCTGTCAGATGCAATGCGCAAAGTCAAATGTGACTGTGACTTCCAAACTGCTCTGGCTAGACTAACAAGCAGCTACGTTAAGTATCTTTCCTTAATTGTGGCAGAAAAATCTACCCACTTGTAAAAAAGGCTGCTACCATCCTACTTTATCGGACCACATTCTGGATTGCATCGGACTTTCTAAGGGGTATTTAACATCCAATCCTTTTAATAATATAGATTTTTGTTGTTAACAACAGATCAGGAGTTGATCTTTATATGTCAAAACTCTTTCGAGGATTAACAACAGAATGTTTATGGCTAAAAATATATGATAGAGCTTAGATCAGCACTTGATTATAGGTTCAACAGTTCGTTGCTGCGATTTTCTTCTTGGAGTAGGTCATGAACAACTGTGTAAAGTAGATTTCGAGCAACAACAAGTCTATACACGTTTGAGATGGAAATTGAATCCATGAATTGTGCAACTGGCGACCATAGGGCTAAATATTATTCAAAGCTTTATAATATAAAAATACACGAAACACATTTCTTTCTTCAATATTAAATAAATATATGTTGAAAATGTTATGTCATACTATAAGATGTGTTACATTCTATAACCATTTTAAACAAATGGTAAAATAGAAGTTAATTATTTGTAATACACAATTATACTCACACAATTATTCCATATTAAACAGTTATCTACTTGACCTAAATCGAAACTAGTCACCTGTCATTGTAGACATATATTGAGCTTGCAGTTAAATGGATATAGTTCTTGCTTTACATTCAACAAATTGTGGGTTCGAATCTCAAATCAAACGTAAATGATTGTGGTGGTTCAGAAATCCACATTAAAATAATAGACCGTTGTCAAATTAATATCGTGACCGAAGTGATTGTAAAATAATAAACAAAGCGAACAGTCTAAATAAATATGACTAAAATTATAAAGTAAATCACAACTTAATTATCTTGATGATACTCAAAATTCCTCACTTATTTACAAAAGATATTAAATACATGTTCTTGATATTAATTTGAGCATGTTTTTGCTGTTAGTGGAACTATCACGCTATATTCTGACTCATCCTACCTTTGTTTATTTCCTCTACGATGCTTTTATTTCGCTAGGAGTAGGAAACGAGTGAGACGAAACAAATATGAAAGGAAGAATATTTCCCAGACGAAAAATCTCGGAGAAAAAAAAATGGAAATTGCAAAAGTGGCAAATATATAATGAATTACTGCCACGCAAATTATTGCGTGTCTTTTGAACAGGAGAAAATGACCTTCTATAAATATATCAACTTCGAGGTTAGTCTTGCTTTTTCTCCGGTTAACAATTTATCGAAGCTATTATTCCCAGAATTTTGAGATTCTATTCTAAATGTGTTCCATTTTTTGTATCAAGGACTCGTTCTCTTGAAACTATTCCTTACATTAAAATATCTCTTTCTTTACTAGTATTCGGTGAATTCACTTAAACATTGGAAATTCTTTTCTGAATTACTGAAAAATATGTAATTCAGTTTTAAACTATAAAATAACTGAAATAATGACTTAATATATATATATATATATATATATATATATAGTAAAACCATACTTTGTCTAATATGTATCATGACATTTTTCTATTCTCTTTATGTTCTGTCTTCTAAATTATGACATCTTTCACATTATCGCTAGGCGAAGAGTTTAAATCTCGATCCAACTAACGATGCATCGTTTTGACTTAAGGCAATTAAGGCACGTTAAAAAGGTCATGGTTGCAATGTCTTCCAAGTGAAATGATACTTTTGAGGTGGCAAGCCACATCTGGAGGTCTTGGTTCCTGTTTCTTTCTAGATTACGAGGGCAATTTTTCTGGTCACGATGAAATGGCTTCTGATTGTCCAAATATATAAATATGCCATCACTTCCGCCCCTTGTATTGCTAAGAAATGAAAATCCTAGTAGCCGGGCATTGGAAATAAACAATAATTAGATTCTCATGAAAAAGTATTTAGGATATTTAAATTGTTTTTCTGATATTTTGGGAACTAAGAAACACGCATTTTTAAATAATAAATAATTGAATTCACATCTTTAATATGTTTTTTTCCCCTAAAATATTCTATTTTAGTTATCAAATATTCCTTTATTTAAAATATTAAATAAATAATTTAAATAGAATAAAAACTGGAATTCTAATGAATGCATTGCTAATTTGTATTTTAAATTATTCGATCTCATGTCACATTGAAGTTGCATACTCTATTATTTTTAATTATTTGAAGTTATCTTTTACCAAGTCATATTTTTTCAGTCCTTGCTATTTTAAATAACAAGGAAACCTTCATAAATCACTAATTCAGAATTTTGTAATAAATAAAGCCCCTGGTTGCACATTAAATTCCATGATTTCTTGTCACCCAGGAGTTACAAATTCAAATTACCGTCAAACTTTCGAAAGGGGATTTTAGAAGTGACAACATGGGTAAATGATAAAAAATTGTCCATTTCTTTGTGCCTTTATCATTTTAAATCACAAGGAATCTTTTAGAAATCACTATCAGTGGAGAATTTCATCACTAAATACACTCAAATTTAAATAAATCTCTAAATTATCTTTTTAACAATAATAGTTTATCTAGATAACAGATTAGATTATATAGTGAGATAATTTGATTAGATTTTAGAATAGTTTAAAATACGGAAAATGGTATGTGCCCTGAGTTTTAATTTAATATAAATTTTTTTATGCAATTAATAGCCAAAAAGTTATAATGCAGTTTAAAAATCAACATCAATAAATTCAAATGTCATTATGATCGATTATCATATTCAAATGATATTAGAAATTATATCTTAATATTCAAACAGGAATAATTATAATCAAATAATGTATGCTTATTTTAAAATATACAAATTTTGATGTATTATTACATTATAATTATTATTACAAAATTATTATTACATTAAAAAGCATTATTATTAATGCTTTTTTTAATGGAATATGGAATTGAAAGAGAGAAAATTTAATCTCAACTATGTATTAAATTACATAAACTTCATGTGTAATAAATAATTTACAGTTGATCAACATAAAGGTATGATAATATTTTGACATTTTAAGTAAGGCATAATAAGTAGGTTGAGTATATTTTAAACTATTTACTTGAGTAAGTAACCTAATAATGTCATAAAATGTCAAAACATTATCATATAGTGATGATAATGTTTTGACCATTTAAGTAAGGCATGAGTGTGTTGAGTATATTCTGGGCTACTTATTTGAGAAAATGGCCTAAAGGGTGCAGAACTAATATGTTTACCCATTTACTGCGTATTGTCTCTAAAAAATAATTTTACTTTGTGGAACGTATTGAGTTGTCAAAAAAGAAGAAATATATAAAAAGTCCCAAGCACTAATCCTGACAGATGCAATTCGAGTTGTAAATATGGAAGAAAGATACAAAAATTCCCAAGCACTAATCCTGTCAGATGCAATGCGAGTTGTCAATAAGAAAGAAAGATATAAAAAGTTTCAAGCACTAATCCTGTCAGATGCAATT
>JAPDSC010059498.1:8823-21285 GCA_026290005.1 Latrodectus geometricus
AAAAAAAAATACAGTGCTTTTTCCGCCGTTCAAATTTTTATGTAAGTTGCATTTATTCAAGAGATTCGGTTTCGTATAAACGGGATTTGCTATCAGAGTCGATTTTAAATCTCCGTCGGGAGATTCCCGCCAAATAGTATTTTCCAAACCCCAAAAAATTTAATAGTCTGTGCCGGGATAACGAATTTCATTACCTCCGCAACCGAGATGACGCTTGGGACCCCCTGAACAACAGTTTCTTATTCGGCGATTTTTCCTCCTTTTTTCCTCCCCCTTGCAGCAGCCCCGGCACGAGTAGAGCGATTTGAATTGCGTTGGGGAGCGTACACAAATTATGTTTCTGAAATCCGCGGATCCCTGATTCAATTTTACCACTCGAGGAACCGCGGGTGAAAGTTTAGGTAATAGGATCGCCGTGTTATATACGGGGAAGAATAGATTTTTTTCCCTCGAAAAAAGAGTTTATTTTGAAAAAAAAAGAAGAAATTCGTTTTTTATTTGGAATTGCGAATCGAATAAGAGTTGTTGGTGAAACTGAATTTTGTGATACTGTTGTACATTTCATAAATACAGAATTACATCAATTTATTTATTCTAATAAAAATTTATTTATTCGTATGAAATAAAACGAGTACAAATAAATATAAAAAAAAATGGCAGACATAATAAAAAAATTATACTTCGATATATAAAAATGTTAAACTTTCAATCAGTAATCTGCAGAAAATGTAAGCGTATTTATTCATTTATTAAACATTGCCCCCTTTTTTTACCAGTCAAAAAATGAAAAAATGTAATAAAAATATTCTCTCAACGTAAATTTTCAATATTATTATTTAAAAACAATAATTCAGCTGTTTTTTTACTTTATGTTCTTTAATTACAATTTGTAAATTAATATCAAGATAAAAGAAGTTTCAACAGATTGTTCGATAATAAAATTAATTACTCCTTTTAAAAATGTTGTTTTTGCTATTTATTTCATCAAGATTTCAATAATAATGATTTATACATCCTTTTACCATTCAAGCTGATGCAGAAATTTTACTTAAACATTCAAAAACTTAATATATTCAGTCTGTAAGCAACTATTTCACGTAAATACAATAGTTTAAAACATAAAAGTTTGTAAAATAAAAAAAAATTAGAAAACATTTTCTATTCATTAAAAATAAGAAATATACAATTACATTAAAAATAATGAGAATAACTTTTTTAGAATTCCATTTAATAAGGAATATAAGATTGTCTATATAATACATAATAGATATATTTTCGCTATATATTATATAATACAATTATATATCTATTATATATTATATAATAAAAATTACATTCTTTACATAATATATAATGGATACAGATTCTTATAAAAAGTTTGGGATTTATTTTTCAATAAATTCTGAATGAGAGATTTTTAATACAATAGTGTTAAGGAAAAAAATTTCTTTACAGTATCTTTTGATTCCTTTAAGTTTATCCTTAAAATGAAAAATCAAATTAATTTAATGAGTGAAATAATATAAATTTAAATTTAATGAGTGAAAAAAATTAATAACGCTAGCAAATTCAAATTTAATTTTTAATATTTTTTAAGTACATCATATTAATATTTTCTTATAAGAAAATCGCAAAATAACATCTCGCAATATGTTGGCATTTGAATATCGTATGTGAAAATCTGTTAAACATATATAAACTCTATTGCAAAATGAAATTATTTTATAAACTCCATGCACAACAAACAAACGTCTTTTTTAAATCCTTAGCTAGCAGCGCCATCTATTGATTTCTTTTGGATTCTTTATCTTTAAATAAAGTTAACCTTCTCCACTTCTTATTTAATTATAATGTTGCACATTATAATCACAAAATTTTTCAATCTCTGTTCATTAATATTCATTAAAATGATGTAATAAAAAACTTTTGTTTTTACCTTGAAAAATGTAAATCAAGATTAAATTAACAAGATTAAAATTAATTTGTTGTGTAATTAATATGTTAATAACTTATGTTTGTATTTGTACATTAGATAATTTTTTTCGAATATTTAAATGAACAAAATATGTTAATCATATATAAATACGCTTCTTAGAAACAAAAGGTAAATAGTCTATTTTCTTATGCTAGGCAATAAATTTTTGTAAATAAATTTTTTTTTTCTTGTTTACAATATTTATTTTAATCTAATATTTAAAAAAATTAATAAATCTTTCAAAATTTTTTAATTGAGAGAGCAAGACTTTTTGTAATAAAAAATAATTTAAAATATAACTGTTAAATTAAAACACTTTTTAATAACTTCAATGTATTTTACTTTAAGGAAAGAAAAGCATATTTTTTTTGTGAGAATTTAATAACAAGTCTAAACAAAATTAATTTCTGACTAGACTTATAACCGAGTGTTTTTCATCCATAATTTTATTAGGTAAAAATAAAAGCATTTTACTACAAAATTAATGTTTTTTTAGAATAGTTTATTTATCATTATTGGCGGATTAATTAAAAACATAATTAAGAGTGAATATGATTGCAAAACTGCGCGCTGCATTTCTTAATGTCTAATTGCGTATCGCATTTGTCGAACATTAAGTTACCATGCATAATGATTGACAATAGTAAGAAAAATAAATTGTGTTCTACATATAATAATTGTTCATAAGAAGTAGACGGAGAAATGCATCAGTATAGTTATTTATTCCTTTTTAATACTAATCAAGTTTCTAAAAATTAAAATAATAAAAAGTTTCTTAATTTTGATGGCTAACATTTGTTAGAGTACTTATAAATGGAAAATGTTCTAGAAATTAGAAATTAAGTTATATAAATAATTTAAACTTCACAAGCATTGTATTATTAAATTAACAATAAATACATATAAATTCCTAAATATAAATAAATGCATTTCAAAATTGGAAAGATATGTGTAAAAGTTTCCATACGAATACCAAAATATAGGTTAAACCCGTGAGATATTTATGTTATGAAAGAAATTTAAATATGAATATGATATTACTATTTTTATGAATGATTAAAATTTAATTCTATATTGTGTGTAATTTTAATTAGTTATTTTAAAACAGCCATTTCCTGATAACATCTTTGAAATCAAAGAGAGGTATGTTATTAAAAAAAACGCTATCTATTAAATCTCGTGATATAGACACTAATTCTAATTGTAAAAAGACAATACTTTGTGCTTATCAATATAGTTTACTATACTCCAATTCATAAATAAATTCAGATTTTTCTTTTCCAACAAAAATTTAAAGCAGATTTTAATTTCATAAAAAGAATTATTTTATTGTATATATTAAATAAAATATATTTAAACATATAAATATTTCATTTTTATATGTTTAAATATATTTTATGGTAGAAATATATAAGTGTAGAAAAGTTAGAATGATAAGTAAAAGTAAATAAACACTAAATTTGTGAAATGTAAGACAGTTAAAAATAAAATATACTTTTACAAAAGAAAATCCTTAAAACTATCTCGTATGTCTCTTTTAAAATGGTACCGCAAAACTAAAAAATATTTATATTATTTTATTTATGTATGTACATATATAAAACAATAATAACACAAGATGACTTACTCTTCTTTCCACTGGAATCGCTGCCGTTGTGTTGGCCATTGCATACACCAAGGCCTGCTGACGACACGGTGACCCCGGGCGGCACGAGGCTGCCGGTGGCTGCGGCGGCAGCAGCGGCCGCTGCCGATAATCCCGCGGGCGACGTGCCGTGCGGAACTCCGGCTGCGGTGAGGTGGGAGGCACCGGTGTGATACCAGGGCCAGGGCTGGCCACCGTTCAGCATCCGCAGCTTGTCATAGACCAGCTCGGCGCCCGGCACCGTCAGTTGGTGCTGGTGGTGTTGTTGCTGCTGCTCTTTCTGGGCTGCCAAATTCCTCAGCACCCTGTTGATTGAAGATACCTAACAAAAGAAAGACAAAATGTTTCTCAAAAAATAATAAAAATATTGTATTATTAATTTTCCAGTATAAAAATGTAGCAATATAAAACATAATGACACAATTCATCTATTTCACGATAAACACGTGCTTTCTGGAATATATTGATTTTGTCCAATTTTTTTCAATATTATTTTATCCATTAGATGTCAATTATTTATTTTAGAGGTAAAAAAAAGATAAAAGAGCAAATATAAATTCCAAGTAAAAATCTGTAAATCCACAAAGCACTTTCTTATTAAATTAATAACTGTATAACAGAGCTACAAAAATATACAATAATTACTTTTATATTTTTTTCACATAAATATTGATGAAAGTTTACACCTCTATTATGTTATATATATATTTGACGTTATTTCTTATGTGCATATGAAAATGAATATAATAAATTCACTAAACAAAAATATTTTAAAAGGGAATAATTTTCCTATCAATTTAAAATGTGAATCAGATACAAATAATTTATAATTATTAATAATCAATTAAAATCTATATTTCTAGTGCAAATTAGTTAATTTTTCTGCATTAAGAAATGCATATATTAAAAGATACGCAATAGATATTTTACAATAACATTGATTTTATTCTGTTTAAAGCAACAATAAAGCATTATTATTATTTTTATCAGTATTATTGCGACTCTAACAAAATAGTTTTTATAATACTAATTGATGCAAGTGTTGATGCAAGAAAACAAAGTTGCTTATTAGAAAGCAAACAAATTTGTTCACTTATATAATTAGTTATATATCATGTATTGTATTACTTTTATCCATATTTAATATCTATTTTAATGGGCATTTAAATTTTTTTTTTAGATTTTTCAATACATTGTTACTATTAATGGCATGTATGAGTTTTTTTATGAAATCAATATCATTTTAAGTAGTTTCTAAAAGAGAATTAGTAAAAAATTTTCTACATAAGCTGTGAATTTTCCCCTTAAATTCAATGAAAAAGTTAACAATCATTTTTACGTTCATACTGGTAAAAAACTATAAAATTGCTTTATCCCTTAGATTGCACTTTTATTTATCATCATTCACTTTCAACATTTATTATCATTTATTTATCATTCATCATTCATTTGCAACAATATATTTTACAAATATTTCCTCATAAATTATACAACTCTAACATATATAGGACTTCTTTTAGTTTTATATTTTCTTAAACAGACCGAACTTCAACACAAAGCTATAACTGCCAACAAATGGGATAAACATATTTAAAAAATGTAATTCTTTTAGGCTACCTAAATCAATAAACTATTCGCCTCTAAGAATTTCACTTAAAATTCTGCTGAAAATTGTAATGTAATATTTTTAAATGTAAAAAAATAAATAAATAAATAAATAAATAATAATAATAATAATAAACTATATAAATACAGTTTAGGAACTGCAATACCTCAAAGAACTCAGATTTTAAAAAATTTGTCATGATATTTAGAGTAGTTGAATTTAATCAGTTCATAAAGTTGAGTCTTGTTTCCTTTTGATTGTAAAATTTTACATATTGGAAAATTATTACTCAAAACTATAGTCTAAAACTTTGACACTAAAATTTATTATTTTATTTAAATTATAACTGTATGCTTTAAAAGAATCAATAACATTTTTATGTCTTATTCATCACATGCTTAAGAATAGCTAATTTTATACATGAATAAATATGTAAGAATTTTTCCTTAAATCTATAAGTGAAATTGTGAATTAATGAATAAAAAGAGTTCAAAACTTCAGATTGCTTTTCAGCTAGTTTTCTAAGTGAACACTCATTGATTTATAGATCAAAATCGGATCATATTTAAACAATAGCTGATGTCTTGTAAATCGGGATTTTTCCTGTTTTGTTGCAAAATACTTCGAGGACTGTTGTCCAGGAATAAAGTCATAGAATTTCTAAAACAAACATAGAATGCATCGAAAAGGAAGCTGATAAATTAACTTATCAAAACTACTGGTTTGACACAAGTATTCAACGTAATTTATTTGAAATAATATTCTTGATTATATGTGCATCACACATAAAATGTAAAGTAATTGAATCACACAATACATTTCATTAATTTCAAAACGTTTTTAAATTTTATGCATTCTTGATAAAGGGCTCTCGCTAGGAAGTAATTGTATACTTCCTAGCGATTCAAATTTAGAACGTCACTCTAGTTTTAAAGCTTGTACCTAAATGTAAAGTGTCATCCTAGGAGAATTGAAAAAATATTATTGATAATAAAATCAATGTATCTGATATTATTAGAATTCAACCATTTTTCTTTCGATACCTAGTAGAAAATACCGATGGTGATATGTGCACTTGAAATAAAGGCCGCTTGTGTAATTAAATATTTTTCAAGAATTGTAACGTAAACTATAACGCATAGCATTGATATAGCATTAGGAAACTGTGAGAGCACTAATCTGTAGACGTTATTATAACAATTCAATCAAAAAACGATAGTAAAATATTTAGAGATGTGTATGATGAGTCGAAATATTTGGTTTGTGAGTTTAAATAATTCGATACATTTGTTTGAAAAAATGTTATTCTTTGATTTACATAGAGAACTATACTACTATTAAAAAAATAACAAATAAACAGTGTTAAAAATTTATAAACATCTTTAGTCAACTCTAAATGAAAAATTAATGAATGAAATGATAATATCTGAGATAAACGCATTTTTGAATAAAATATGTTGTATAGTTTCGACTGAATGATTTTCATTCAATCAAATTTCATTGCAATATGCATCTCGAAAACAAAATCATAAATTATTTAAAATTATGTGTTATATTTCTAATAAAGTATTTAATAATTAAGATTAGTTATTATCAACCGAATGTCATTTTCTAAGTTAAAAAAAATGTTCCCTTAAAATGTGAGATTTTAAGAATCCATATTGAGTAAAAGAAACATAAAGATCATTAACTTAGTTTTCCAGTTAGTGTCATGAAACTCCCACATTTCTTAAACTTTTATTACTGAAAATTGAATTTGGAATTAGAAAACAGAATTTCTATTACATATCGATAAAACAAATGACACAGTATGGGTGCTATCTCAAGTATTGACCCTTTCACTTTATTGTAGTTCAAAATTATGAATAAATTAGTTGTGTTTTGGGCCTTTAGATTTGACACAGAAATGGACAACTGGATATGGATTAGAAATAAGCAAACAAATAGAGCTATTAATCAGACTTTTTTACTGGTGATGACATTTGAAACAATTCTAATAATACATCCTGAGCGTTTTTAAACATGATTTAAGAGATGCAATATTTTTCAGCATCCATAAGATTCAAAATTAAATACTTTGGTCACATAATAAGGTTGTCGTTTATGATATAAAAAGGTTAGCCATTAATAACTATTAGCAAATATTTTGAATTCTCATTTTTTTTAGCTAAGTTAAGATAGACTAGTTTTGTAGCTAAGTCTCAAAATCTAGAAACCGAACTATCAATTAAGTTTTAAGCCCAAAGAAAAGAATAGATTATACTGTATATTACATTTGTGGTAATGGTATTTAAAATAGTTTTCCTGGTTCTTTAAGATTTTTTCTTCCAAGCCAACTTTCAAATATTCAACTGCAAAATTTTAGAGCAATATCGATTTCTAAGTTTCAAATTTATAAGAAATTAGAACGCTGGATAGCTAAACAATAGAGACATCATTCTCAAATAAATGTAGGTAATTCTTCAAAGTAACAAACATTGATAGCATCTTGTAAATCAGTTTTATGTATTTATGTCATTTTATGAATGTACAATGACTCATAATCTATTATCTAAAATAAGATTTTAAAGTTACAATCGGAAACATTTTATATTCAATAGGAAAATAATTCCCTACTAATCAATTTTGAGGTATTCATTTAATGGCATTAAATAAATCATTAATGACAAATCTATCCGTTCCTACAAATAATGATACTTTTTATCACACTATATCAATACAAAAAAGGATGTAACGAAATGAGAAAAAGTAGCCTTTAAAAGCAAAAGGAAATAACTCTTTCGACATGATTCAAAAACATTATTGATCATTATCAATGTTTTTATCCTCGCAAATCGAAATCGTACGCATTAGAAGAAAAGTATGAAACATTAAACAATGTACTTTTAAAATTACTTTGCAGATGAGTTCAGGGGACTATATACGAAGATTTGGATTTCACCTAAGGACATTTTTGATAAGAGATTGTCTTAAGCACACTTATTCATTCCTGTTAAAAAAAAAATTTATGCTCTCTCTCTTTCGAAAATAAAAACCATTGTATAATCTTAACCTTGAACATAGATGAGTGGCCAAAAACATTAATCCATGCCAGTTTTAAACTTTAACTGACCAAAATTCCTCAGATTTTTTTATCATCGCATATGGATGCTCAGTGAGAGAGCAAGTATTAGTGGAGAGATATAAAACAATTCTTGATACCTTTACTTGAAAACTCTTAAAATATCAGGGTATTGTATACCATAATTTTTAATCACCAATAATTACATATTGAATCCGACTAAACATTGCAATATCTAGACTCGAACCGAAATTCTCAGATAAAGAAAAATTCTTATTCTTGCACCACCACTCAATCAACAAAAATTATTTTCCTAAATAGGTATAAAAAGAACAAGAGATTAAATCTTAAAATTCAAGAGCAAAAATATTAAATAACAAAAATATTACACCTTTAACACTATAATACGATTGAGTTTAATATTGTGTTTGTGATATCAAAACAATAATTGCACATTGAATCTGACTAAACATTGCAATATCTAGACTCGAACCAAAATTCTCAGATAAAGAAAAATTCTGATTCTTGCACCACCTCTCAATCAACAAAAATTATTTTCCGAAATAGGTATAAAAAGAACAAGAGATTAAATACTGAAATAATCATTCAAGAGCAAAAAAATTAAATAACAAAAATTTTACACCTTTAACACTAGAAGACGATTGAATTTAATATTGTGTTTGCGATATCAAAACAACAGCATCCATTCTCTCCCTTCGACCAACGTATGATTCTTACTACAAATAAGAGCAACGGGTTAGTTGTTAACATTTTAATCATTCCCTCAAATGTTTCCATACAAATCATTTTAAGCAGAGCTGCCATGAATGGTGAAAAGCGTAGAGAACTGATTACAACGCTGAGAAGTGTGGAACACTAACGTGGGACAGGATCGGGCGGTTGTCATTCCCTTCAATCGAAAAACCCTGCCGTTCTCGGTGAATGGAAGCTCCACGGTGGTGCTGCCGCACAATTTGCCGCTTCAGTAACTCAGATACCGACCCCTGTTACCCGTAATGAAAAGAAAACAAATTCTTTTTAAGTTCTCCATCAACACCCGGCGTTCGTTTTCTCCCGCGCGCCACCCCCTCCCATTCCGCGTGAGTGGCAGAGAAAAGAAGAAAAGTGCCTTTATTGATTATGTTGTGAGCAGGGCCTACCGGGGCGTCAAACGGGGCCGACTTCGGGCTCCCGCGGGGGACCTCACGCTAGGTTCAAGCCCCAGCAAAGTGACCGTCACAATCAGCTGACAAGAAAAGGATAAAGAATTCTTGACACGAGATCTGACAACTTTAGTTATTCTTCAGAATGTAGCAACCAATAGAAATATCAGCTTATCCAGAACAGGAAAGTGTTTGTTACTTATTTTTGGCATTTTCCTTAATTAATTTAAATTAAATGAGGAATCCAAAATGTTGCTTTTTAATGTGTACCTTAAAAATTTTTATTATAATTGTTGCATATTTAACCAAAACAAATTCTTTCTCATTAATAAAATATTAAAATAATAACGAACTGGAATTTTACTTATACTTCTCAATATATATATTAAAATATGCATGATAAAAATCAGAAAATGTTTAGTTGTCCTATAAATCTATAAAAAACTTAATATTAATATAGTTTCAATTAATATTATAGATTAGTTGAATAATTTTAATCTGCTTTTAACATTTTGACAGTTACAATAATTAAATTAAAAGTAAACAAATATTTTTACAGTTATCCTTAACAGGGTTTAAATTTAGGGCAAAAAAGTCATTATATACATTTATTACGTAATATTTGTGATATGTTATGGTGAATTTTAATTGATAAAATACCAGAAAATGTTTGATCGTTTTATTTTTGTTATTTTTAATCCTTTAAGCTATAACGAAAATAAGCATTCATCAAAAAATATGAACAAAATTCTAATTCAATAAAAAATAGAAAATTTTTGATTGTTTGGCCAAAAAATAAAAACGGTTTATTTTCGTAACACTGGATTTGCTTATAACAAAATGGAGCATAAATGCTTACATTCAAAATGAAATCTAAATATTATAAAAATTTTCACTCAAAATTTAATATGCGTAAATGTATTCCAATATTTCATAATTTTGAGATAAGTATTGAGAAAAATAAGTTGTAAAATGTAAATATTATAATTAGGTAAAATAGTGTATAAATTATACTTGAGGCTCTAAAGTATACTTTCATTTTAATATACAAAATAAAACTAATCAGACTGTATAAATAACTTAATTTTTAAAGCTACTGTGAATTTATAAATTCGTTTTAGCTGCCCTTTTTCACTATCATAATTTCATTAATTAAAATATATTGAGTACGAAAAGGACTCTTTTTAAGCAAACATGTTACAGGGAAAATATTTTCTAACTCATTGGAAATATTTATATTTCGATAGAGGTTATATACTAGAAACGTTTCAGGAAAATAAAAATATTTCTTAAGAAAATAATTCAGTTAAATTACTTGATAATCTATTCGTTCAACTTTGTTTCTCGGATATTTTTCTTTAAATATTGCTTATTGTCTAAGAAAGACTTAGGACTAAATATTAAACAAGAAAAAGTATTTTTATACTTGTTAGACTTAAAAAAAATTCTTTTGAAAAGAAATTCCTATAACTCATTTTTAAATAGATATATATTTTTTATTTATTTATTTATTTATTTATTTATTTATTTATTTGGTAGAATCTCTAACTTCAAACTATAAGAAAAAGAGAAAATTGGGAAAAATTAAACAATTTCTGTGTGAAGATGCATGATAAACAATTTATTTTCTAGAACACAAATTCATCAAATTTTTAATGCAAATATGGCAACAGCTCTTATAAAGTGATTGAGATAGGTGCTACTCACGCTTGGTATGTTGTCATTATTGCAGACGCCCTCTGACAGCAGCCTGTCCCTGATCTCCCAGGCGAATATGGATGGACACTCTCTCTTGTAATCGGCAATTTTCGCGACCACATGAGGTGTAGCCACCCTGGGTTTGCTGCCCCCTATCGCCCTGGGTTTGATTGAGCCTGTCTCGTAGTATCGACCGAGGATCTTGGAGACGCAGCCATTGGAGACCTGCAGGATGCGAGAGATATCACAAGGTCGAGCCCCACTGTGTGCCAGTTCCACGATCTTCTGTCGAGTGGAATCTGGCAGGGGTCGACCGTTCACGTACACGCCGCCCAGCTGGTTGATGCCGCTGTGGCCTGCAACAAGAACAAAGTGCATCAGTTTCACTCTGTGAAATACATCCATAATGCATAAACATCATATTACAAATAGACTGACGCTAATAAATCTTAGCAACATAGGAATTATACTTCATTTCATTTAAAGAACTAGTTCAAGGTCAAGACCCCTTTCCTTCTAAAGCATCTTTAACCATAGAAACAGAAATTAAATCTGGATTTTAAAGTTTTCAGTATTTAATTACTCTTATAATGAACTTTCTAGTTACATTCTATTATTTACCAAAACTATTAAACTTTTGCTTTGTAAATTCAAACTTTAAACTTTTGACTTTAGATTTCAAACTTTAAACTTTTGTAAATTCGATTTTTTAATTTTTTTTTTTTTTTAATTAAAATAGTAAGTTTACTTTTTAACCAAGTGAAAAAAAATTCTAATTCATTCTGCTATAGAAATGGACTTAAGAACTATGATATCTTAAATTAAACATACTATATCAGTTATGTAAATCTTCATATTGCTTTTTTTATTATTTCACTAAAAATGCAATTGCACACAAATATTACATTTAATTAAATCATAATCAAAAGTCACAAACTGAAAGTTTTGGCCCATTACACATTATAATTATATTCAGATAACTTACCTTTCACGAGTTTTTCAAATTTTTAATTTAGTTATTTTAAAAACAATGTCGTTTAATTTTATTTAAAATAAAATAATAATTATGTGACTTTTTACAGGGTTGTAATGATAAATTATTTTATGAAAATTAACTTATTTATTACATTATATTAAAGCATAATTTTTTTTATTTAATTTTTCTTAAGTGAATAAGTTTGTTAGCCAAATCACATTACTTTATTTGGAGAAGCTTACTGAGAGGTTTTATTTAAATAACATTCAAACCAAATAATTTCTAATATTTTATAATAAAGATGTAGAATATATGTTACATTTATAATATGATAATTA
>JAPDSC010059503.1:9617-24109 GCA_026290005.1 Latrodectus geometricus
ATATATATATATATATATATATATATATATATATATATTGAACTTATCTATTTTTGAATAATATTTCCCATTTAAGATAAAAATAATGATGGAATTACAAACATTTTTTTTCTATTTAATATTTTGTTTATTATTTCAAATAATTCAAATTGAATTATTTCAAATGGAATTGTTTCCTTTTTAACTTGAGGAAATAATTCCATTTGAAAAATAATTTCATTTATGGAGTTATGGTAAACAAATAGTCCACAAATGGAGTTATTTCCTTAAATCGAAACAGTTGCAAATTTTTTTAAGGTTATTTTGAATAAATGCAACCACAATTGAATAAATTAAATTTCATATGCATTACTATTTATTATACACAAAATATCAACCAAATAAAAGAATTTGCATTTTGTTGCTCAAACACAGAATTTTAAATTTGTTAAAAATATTTATTTTACTTAAAATAAATTGTAATATATCTTAAAGATTATTTTAAGATGATATTAATTGAACCAAATATAAATTTTTTTTATTTATTGCTTCTATATCTATTTAATACTTTATATACTGTTATTCAAATGCTTCAAGCAATTGCATGCTTTTAAATTGTACTTTAAAAATTAAAATGAAAAATCAGTGCTTTAAATATCATTACAGTATAACGTTTCTTGCATATTAAAATTTAAATCTATAATTTTCAAAAATATTTATTAATACAGGTATGATATAAAATTATTATTATTGTACATTCTAATAATTCAAAATCATAGCAATATGATATATTATATAATTAATAATGTTTGTTATTTTTTAATAATTTTTATTTCTGATATTTCTACAAGGGAAATTGTATTAAAACGCAACAAAATGCAATAGTAAAATAGAAAACTTTTAAGGCAAAAAATAGGAAGAAAATCAAGTATATTCACAATTTATAAGTCAATGCATTGAATTAAAAAATTTCTTCTCTACTCAGCACTCTTCTTAGTTTTTTTTATATTTATATTATAATATAACAATGAAATGGAAAAAAAATCATTATCTTAGTTTTAGACATTGTAACTTAACTAGTGAAACAAAGGAAATAAAAATACCAGACGACCAAATGCGTTTTCTCAGAAAACTGATAAATTCAAGAAGTAAAAGAGACACAAAAATAACAAAAATCCACCCTCACATTACTTATTTGTTCTAGTGAAAAATTATCGCATTTCAAAGAATTCTAAAAAGAAGAAGAAAAAGTAAAGAAAAGAAGAGAATGCTACACGCAGATTCCAAAAAGCGATGTCTTGTGTAAAGTTCTTTTATACCTCTACTATTTGGCTTGAAAAACTTCAGAAGTCATATTTTCTAAGGTTTTTCATTCATCAGCTGAGATGTCGAGAAAAGGAACATTTTTCAAGGGGTATTAGACGCGAATTCTTAAAGAATTTCATACCGCATCGAAAAAATAGAACTTTTTTTAACCGAGTTTCTCTCCCGTATCATTGCATACATTTTAGATGTTTTTCAGCTAGATAAATAGAACTCTCTTCGGCTAAAGATGGAAACGAAAAGAGAATTTGGGAAGGAAGCCTTTTTTTTCTAATGAAGAAAATATGATAAAATTATGTGTGTGTTTTTATTTTTATTTTTTTTAATGTAATAAATTGTTTTCGATAAATGTATAAATAATATTAGTGATGAAAATACATAAAAATTGTATAATATAAATGTACTCTATATTATCTAAATAATAACTATCAATATTTTACGAATATTATATTTTAAAAAATTTTTATAATGCAAGTCAAAAATTTTAAAACAATATACGTGTGTGAGTCTTTTCAGCAAAATTTTAAAATCAGTAATTTAATTTTTCTGAATTAATGTCTAGTTATATAATTTTATTTCATAATTAACATATGCTGATGATTCTCATAATCGATTTCAAAGATACATTAAAAGTATGGGAAATTCGAATCTTAAATGGACAATAAATTGCGCAATAGATTTTTAGAGACTATTAATTTTTTTTTTTTAAATGTACTCAGTATTTTTGATTTATTTCTACAGATTAGGTGTACTTATCAATACTGAACTTATGCACATATGACTTGATAAATCTTCTTAATTTATCAAATGTGGGTGTGTTGAGCTTATAATTGAATACCCTTAAAAATTGAGTATTAAATGGGGTACGTTATAGCAGCAAAATACCGATAATGTTAAAACTTCCTCTGTTGAAAAAAATTATTAATACAAATTGTTTAAAACTTTTTTCATGGCTAAATACGCTTTATGGTGTAATTAAACTAGAGAATCTTTTATTTTATTATTTCTTAAAAAATAATTAGCTATACTAGCATGTATAGTTTTGACTTACAGTGTTAAAATTTTCAAATATTTTAAGTAATAAAATTTAAAGAAAATATTATATAGAAAACTTCTTTCTTAAGATGTGTAAAATAACAAATTCTAAGTTTTCACAAATTTAGTAAAGAAATTTTTTTAGAAAATGTTCCTTAAATAGTAAAAAACATTTTTTTTAAAAAAAGATTTAACATGAAAATTGTGTATGAATAAAACATTACTGCTCCATAACTTAAAAATAAAAAATATAATACTTTTATTACAGCTAGAATCAAAATTTTAGTACCGTTATAAGCAGTATTTTGTATTTTTAAAACAAATTAAAATTGAAAAATGTGTTTTTCAGTCCATTTTTTTGCGCCTACTCCCTTAGTATATTTTTTTAAGCATTAGTAACTAGTATTTCCAGAAGAAAACTTGGTATTTTACAATTTATTTACTAATATTTAGAAAACACTAAATTAAATTTACACATTATTTATGCTAAATTTAAATAATTTTTAATGTTTTTGATATAGCTCATTTATATATAGAAAAATATTCTTCAAAATCATGATATTATGGAACTAATGCGTATATTTTAAGTATATGCATTTTGCAAAATACTTTTGTAAGAGATATTTTGCAGTCGAGTATAATCAAAAAATTCCTCAGCTTGGAGAGACAAATAAAAAATAAGGATTTTTTGCTGATAAAAAAAGTTCTTTAATAATGAAAAAATGCTACGCTATTAAATGCTTATTACCGTAAACAGTTAAAAAAACTAAACGTGTCAAAATGCGTCATTCAAACCTGGGTAAAGTAATTTATAAAAGCGAGTCCATTATTAAAGAATTAATTTTTTTTTATGTACAGTAGATAAGCGAAGAAAATTGTCAAAATATGGGGCAGAATTTGATAAAAACAGCGTGCTAAGAACACATTTGTTCTTTCATTATAATAGAATTGTAATTATTAACCTTGATAAGCTCTAAAAAACTTGTTCAAAACCAACTAATTAGAAGTCGTTTTTTGCTTGATATTTTCTTCTCATTATCAAGTTAAGCTAGAAACTCAAATTTGATTTATTTTGAATAGAGAAAATTTTCTGTAATTATATACTAATGCTGCTATGTCATTATTAATTTTCTGGAAGTTTAGTCTTTCTCACTCTCTCTTTCAGATCCCTAATTATGCTTCGAATCTTTCCTAATTACACAAGAGAATGTATGTAATTACAAGCATTTTTAGCTTAAATATCATATATTAAATGCATTTTGATACAAATTTCAAAGATATTATAAAAGCAACTTTTGATGTTTTGATATCTTTTTATTATTTCAAAGTTACATAAAATACATATAAATATTTCACAAAAAGTTTTTCACGCCAAATCAAATGGATTTTAGCTAATATATAAGTTTAAATTTTAATTAATGATTAATTTGATATTTGAAGAAAGTATAGCATATTCATTCTCTCTTCAGCATTCATGCTGTTCTCAATTCACAAGGTAACTGAACTGAGTATTATCCAAATAATTTTTATCAGAAGCATCAAATTATCAATCATTATCACCATTTAATTAACAAACTGTATTGAACTTCAGCAAAAGTATTGTTTAACCCATTACATGGATTTACTATGGATTTTAAGCATTTAAATGCATTAGAATTTTCTTGGTCTAATTATCTACATTTGCTAGCATATAGTCACTTCAATAATTCTTAGTGATTATTCTCTTTTCTTTCTTGTTTATATATAAATAAGCGACTTATTCTCCCATTAGATAAATAACCAGTTTTCTACATTATTGTACACTTCATTGTATGTGAAATTGACTAAATTTGCATCAAAAGAGAATAAACCTATAATTGACTTTTCTAATTGCATTGTAACGTAATAAGCAAAAGTCTTATTCTTCTATGCCGTTTTGTAATAAAGTTTGAGCATTTCAATATATTTTAATTAATGAGCTGAAATTTAAATGTCGTATTATGATCACTAATTTATGATGATTTATCAGTATAATATAAGCAAGTGACTTTTTATTCTACGAAAATTATAAATGATTTTGTGCACATACATATACATCTGTCTAAGGATAGGACTGTCTTGGCTACTGTTGACCACAGAGATAAATATTATGAGATTAAGAAAAAAATTCACCTTCAAAATGGTTATGCAACAATATTATCAGTAGATGATGAGTTTTGGGAACAAATTGAAATTTATTACAAATTTTCTGTGTTTAAACACAAAAAAAGTACAAAATTTACTACAAGTAAATTAATAATTTGTTACAAATTTAAACAAGTGTGTGATTCATTTAAAATTTATTAAGCCTTAAAATGTTTTATGCTTATTTTATGTTTTATAAACAGAAATAAGATTCAATATGATGTCAACAGAAATAATCATGAATATATAAAATAAATATCCTGACAGTTATAATTATATAAAATTTGAGACATGCATTTACAGTCAAGTTACTTTTTCATTGGGAAAAATTTTGATTTAGCTGTGCATTCGATTGAGTAAGCCTACAAAAACGTGAACAGTAAGCCTACAAATGGTCCATAAGCTTTATCAACAGAAAAGTCTTTCCCGCATATGGCGGGCATCTTCAAAAATAATCATATGTTTAAATTTATTAATTTCAAGTCATAGAAATGATGCTGTTGCTAATCATTTATCGAGATAATCAATTTATTTCAAGATAGTTGCTCAATTTCTAAATTGATATGTTATTGGCTATAAAATGATAGTACTTATTTTTCTTGGTTACGTATCATATATAAAGAACATTAAATGAACATCGATCAAAATTCAGTGATTAACGTTTCAATTTGAATATTTTATAAACTTAGTTTTTAGGATCTTATCAAAAATTTTGTTAATAACACATTTCAGGAATTTATTACGATAAAAATACATAATACATGTAACTTATTATAACTTGATTAGTCCGCATAGAAGGTAAGAAAGAAATATACTTTCAAGAGAGCAAAACATTTTAGATATACTTATTACAAATACAATAAAATTACAAAATAAATTAATGTTAAAGAATTAAAATAAGTATTCTAAAACAAAATTTATGCATTAGATTGTATCTAGAAAAGTGCATTCAGAAAACAACTTATTAAAGGAAAATAATCACAAAATTTTCAAACTACATTAAAGTTATAAAAAAAGTGTTATTGACTTTTATGATCAAAACAGTTCATAGAAAAAGTAAGCGGTGTTTATCAGAGTTAGAAGCATTTTTATATTAGTTTTAACAACACTTAAGAAACATTTTATTTGCTTGTTCTGGAACAAGAGAAGTTTTCAGATAATAAGCAATTTTCGAAATTCTCCTCTCTCTCATTACCTTTCCAGGCTTTAAAAAAAGTAAATAAAGCTAAGCCGCGTATTCTACAGTAGAAACTTATTCCAAACATAATTAAAAATGCATTTTCACTAATTAATTTTCGAAATGAGTTTACCGATTTTATAACTCTGATTACAATATTTCGTGATAAGAAAAAAAATGGTAATTTTGTTTGTTTGGTAAGTTATAAAATAAAATATGCATCCGATTTGAATTTTTAAATCATAAATGACAATTTATCGTGTATTATTTATAATAATGCTCCATTCGCTTTAATTTAAATTCTTTTAGATTTTTTTGATTTCAGAAAAACAATTAACTTTAATGATCTTTCTTTTAAGGAGTAACAAATTACAAAAATGTAGTTTTAATCAGAAATATGTTTTCCTTTCCATCATAAATAAATCATTCATTTCATTGCGTAAATACTCTTGTAGAAAAATTAATCTTTTAAACAGAATGAGTTGTTACCGGGTTCCAACTAAAAATGCATAATTTTCTATTAATTTTAATATGAATAATTTTACGTTGAATTAACTTAGCTGTTTGTTTTTTACATAGGAAACTGTGCTTAGCTAAACGATTTGAATTGAAATTGTGGTTTTCAAATCATAGTTTCCTTAATTTTTTCTAAGTCAAATGGTTAGAAAGATAAAAATGTTACTAAGTTAAAAATAGAGAAGAAATAAAATGTATAAAGGTTAATTAAAGAAATAAATTAAGAAAATGTTATTTTTTTAATTTACAAATAACATTAATAACTATGCTTTCAGTCTTATAAAGTTTCTTCATTGATAAACCACTCATACATTTCAAGAAATAGGACATTTCTTTCTTTGAAAACATGAAATAAGCAACATAACTGGCTTGTTTATGTATAAATAATTATTAATTATATTTATGACTCAAGCTGGAAAATAACAAATAAATAAATCAAAAATATGTACTAGATATTAAAAAAATCATCTTTGTACACAGAGACAATCTTTAGTCATTAAATTTAGAGTAGTGAGAAACATATATTTTTTATCACATATTTGTATCAAATTGAAAGGAAATAATTATAATAGTTTCTTTCAATTTGATACGAACATGTGCTGAAAAATTTAAATAACAGAATCCTCCCTCACATAACCAATAGTAACTGAACTAAAATGAACAAAAATTAAGTTCGTTGTTTTTATAAATTAATTTCAGAAAGAAAATTTTAAGAGTTAATTTAGAAAAGAGTATTTATTGGAAAGCACACACACACACACACACACACACACACACACACACACACACACACACACACACACACACACACACACACACACACACACACACACTATATATATATATATATAAGCTCTACACATATATTTCAGAAAATTATATTAGCTAAGAATTATTCAAACTCGTTCAATTTCCGCGTAATATGTATTTTGGTTTGTTAATTTTTAAGGCAATGCAGTTAAGATACACATCAAAACATGAGCAAATGAAAACTACAATACACATTTCCTATTTATCTATCAACCAATATATCTACCTATATGTATTGATATTAAATATAAGAAATAAATGAACTATATAAGGAAACTTCATACCTTTTTACAAAATAAAAAAGGCTAACATGTTTTATTGAAAGCCATAAAAGTACTTCATTGTTTGTGAACGAGAATAGTATCTTTGTTCAGTTATCCTCATCAATCAACAATTACCGCATGATAGCTTGTTGAAGTTCCGTTTATCACCTTTTCTTGGGTCTCCTTCAATACGGATATACCAAGAGTAGGTGTAGGATTTCGATTTGGCTAATTCTTTCTCGATTTTATTTTTTCATTCGTAAGATCCCGATTGGAATATTGTCAATCGTGAATGTATCTTGTATTTACAAATTGAAATTTCTTTGAGAGACTTGTAAAATAAAAAAAAAATCTTATTGATATCGTTCTGAATTATGTAAAAAATACAACAATATATAATGTTGTGCTATTTTTTAAATGTATTTAAATAACAGTACGTAATTTTAACAATTTCTATTAATTTTATTTAGAGATTGATGAAACATAAATTACTTTAATTATTTGACAGTTACATTCAAAATCATTCACACATTTTTCTATCTTTAAATATAACATTCACATTACTTATTGCTATTATATTTAAAGATATATCTTACTTAAATGATTCCTTTGAAGATTCATACTCATGAATTTCATAGCAACGCGTAAAACGGTATTTAACTCTGATCAAATTTAACATCATCATCATAAGTTTTCATTAACATTTTCAAATCACATGTTCCCTGGTCTTGAAAATATTATTTTATAAGCCTCCTCACATTGTATTTAGTGACTGATAAAAATGACATTGAGGATCATTTTTTAAATTTCTTTTTGTAGAAAAATTGCTTTTGTCTCTTTCACGGTGGCAACTTAAGCAATCCAGAATCTGAGACTTAAACACAAATTGATGCTATCTGGAAGATTTATCACTTGGCTTCTCACATTCTTGTGAGATAGTGCAAATCTTTGGCATCCTACCAAATGGCTGGACATATACAAAATATTTTCGGCGTTCTACTGGAAGAAAAATAATATGATTGCAACAGTATTCCAAGTTAGTGCTTTATTCTTTACCCTAACATTCATTCGCTGCTAGAGCTGGCATTTTATGTAACTTGATTTTATTGATTTAGGGTAATTAATTGCAAAGAAGCTTAAAATAGCTCAAGTAATGTTAACAATTAATTTTAACTATATGTTTGTGTATTATACCCGTTCATGTTTAATTTGTCTATACATTCTCTCTAAAAAGATTTTTAATGTTATTATAATTTATAAGCATTTATTACTTGTTAGAAAGTTTCATAAGCTATTAAATATTTCAAAACATGTGCAATAAAAATATAAATGTCAATGATTTGGTGGTGCCATAAGTAATATTTCTTTGTTTTCAAAAAAATGTTTTAACAATTGTGTATAACAAGCATACTATAATTTATCACTTAAAAAAATACTTTAAAATAGCACAAATTTATAATCTATTAATAATACTATAATATCAGACCCGTTAATGTTTTATAAAAAGTATATATATTAAAACTTAACTTATTATTTTTTAGTATTTGTTATTAACAAATACTTTAAGCATATTAAATGACCAGATATACATTTAAAGAAGGAATTATTAGGAATTACGAGTTTTCAAATTATATATAATGGTCGATTTTGCGACTTATGCATTGACCAAATGAAAGAAGAAAATTAACAGAAGTAAACAATAGCCACAATTTAGAGACTAGAATAATATGTTCTAACTACTATGAAACAAAATAAAGATTTTATAAATTTTATTTAAAATGTGTTTACATTAACTATAAATATTATTTTTTACTTCCCTAATACTTTTAATTAATGAATAATATTCTATGATATTTTGCAGGAAAGGATTTAGTAATTTGCATTAAATACAATAGTCTAGGTCTATGTGAGTTTTACATATATTAAGATGATAGAATGATGAATTTCCAATTTACTATTTCTAATTTTTCATATATAATTGATTGATTGCAAGGAAAATTAAATTCAAAGATGCATAAGATTTAATATAGGTATATTTCTAAAAAAACTTAATTTGCATATATCTTATAAAATATAAATTTTCCTTTTTTTAACAACATATATTACTAACATTCTAGGTATTATTATTAGCTGACATATTGAAACATTTTAATCTTTAAATTGATAAATATGAGCTAAATATTGCTGTATTAATAGTCTTTAATTTATGAGATACATTTTAAAATTAATATTTAATCTTTAAAAAAATCATATTGCAAAAGAGCAGATGAATTTTAATTTATAAAAACAAATGCTGTGGCAATAGATTTTATAATTTAATAAATTATAACAATTATTAAAATAAAATTTTAAATTTAATACTCTACCAAACTGAATAAATTCTCAAGTTATTACATATATTTATAAATGTGTAAAAATACATTTAAACTTTTGCTTATTATTAAAAGTAAAGTTTTGAAATCAGCTCTGAAATTGCTATTATTAATGGATGCTAAATGAATAGTCCCATTCATTAATATTTAGAAATTATTTTATAGTTTGCAAATCTCACAAATATAATCAGTTATTTTAGAACACAAAAAAAAATTGTTAATGTTATGCATGAAATGATGAAGCAAGCATAATTATCAAAGAATATTTTCTTTGTATTAATTAGTGTATCAGTGAGGTGTCTATTTGTATTTATTATGCACTACAAATGTTATACTACAAACATTTTTCACAATTCATAAGTTTACTTCATCACTTTATAATCTTTAATATTAAACCACTTTCCTAAAGAATATTCATATCACATTGGACACAATATGTTTCTAAAGTTGATTAAACTACAACAAGTACAATGAATTCAAAATAATTTTCTTTAAAACTTTTGTCAATTAATTAATTGATTTTAGTATACTAAAATACAGGTATTAGAGTTTACATTATTAGAGCATTATACATTAAATAATTTTTATTTTATAAAGAATATGCACAGGAAATGAATTAGTATTTATGTTCATTATTATTTAAATATTATTTTGGCAAATGAATTTTGAACTAAATTGTCAAAAAATAAGAATAAAAAAACATGAAATAATTAGCAAAGAAAAATTAATGTGGCATTAAGCTTTATGTAACTACAAAGAGGGTTTTACGATTAATTTTGTTTGCCTTTAAAAGGCTCATTTTATTAACAATATTATTTCCATTAAATGAATTTTCAAAAATATTAATACTATTAAAATATAGAATTTTTAAACTAATCTTTAAGCCATGTAAATTATTTTTTCAGCGTTTTAAATTAACAATTAAATTTCCTCTTTTTAATATATAATGAAATTAAAAGCTATAACAATAGTAAAAGATAATTCATTAATTAAATAAATTATTTTGAAGTACTTAAAAAATTTTAGAAATCATAATTTTTAAGAAAAATTATTTTTATTCCATAACATTTTCTGAAAAAATCATTTCCTTATTATTAAATAGAATCACAATTTCTTATCAAGGCGCTTTATTCTACTCCTTAAAAAAGTTCTTTAAGGCTTTATCAAATCAAATAATTCAATTATTTTAGAAAACGTTCTCAATAATCTGGGTTTGACAAAATAAAGTAAAAGCTTTTAAGCTTAACTATAAGGAACAAAAAAGCAAATCAAATTGTACTTAATCCAAAGAATAATAAAGTTCTTTTTAAACAGTCTTTGTAACTATCTAAAATTATAAATTTAAAATATCCCTTGTTAAAATAAGCAAGATAATGAAATAAATTTCTATTATCAACGTTAAGATATATACGATGCAATGAAAAAAAAATTATTCCCCAATTCATTATAAAATGTATGCCTAAAAAATGCATTAGACCATGGTCATTTTCATTAAAATAACACTATTGCATGTAGTAATTAATTTAACAAGAGTCCATTTTTTACGTTAGCTAAGTGGCAACACCACCTCTCATATTCCGCTCTTCGTTCTTTGAGTTTCAAGAAATTAGCGAACAGCTACTTTGTTTAATGACCAAAGTAATTACAAAATAGCTTAATTCACGTGCTGTTTTTTAATTCCCTCTTATTTAATTTGACAAAATCCCATTTCGCCCGAAAATGTAACTTTAAATAGAGGTGGCTTAAGTAAAATAGATTTACTTGCTTCTGTCATCAAGAAAAACTTAAATAATAACATAATTAATATCATCTTCTTTGTTTTCTAAATACAGTTTTTTTTTTATTTTTTATTTTTTTATTTTTTTTTTTTTTTTTTTTTTTTTTTTTTTTTTTTTTTTTTTTTTTTAGAAATTGGTATTTTATGAAGGGAAATTAGATAACAACAAATATAATGTTGTGTATGTAAAAATTTTAGAAATAAGAAATGTATTATTCTCAAATAAATAACGTGAATTTGAAATTAAATATACGGAAGATAATATGATTAAATTAGTGTGGTATTTTTCAGTGCACTTTCATTTGTTCATTAAATATTCTTATAAGCAAAATGAAGAAATATAAAATCAATCATGACTAGTAAAATAATAAAATAAAAATGAAGTCGGTAAAATGAAGGAAAAAAATTTAACTATCAAAATATAAACAAATAGTTTCTCAAAACATTTTGCTGTAAACATACATGCTCGAATATAGAGGTTTTTAGATAACTGCAATAGTTCTGTAATACACACGTTCGTTTTTCTCTATTTTTGAGACTAAAAAACTACAATGTGCATTTTCCTTTTATTTATATAAATAGGATTAAAATAAATACTTTATATTTTATGCAAGTTACTAAAAAATATTATATATGCAGTAAGAAGAAGAAATATCAGTTCAAGTAAAATAAAAATTTCGCTATATATTTTCAATGCTGAATTCCGTGCTGCTATTGTTGGCAATTTCGATGACGTCAGGAAATAACCAGCCATACATAAAATAAATTTTAATGAACATATTTAAAAAGGTAAATTATTTTAATTATATTATTGAAGATTTTTAATAAAATCATGTGGCATTAGTTAATTTCATATGGTTTTATTAAATAACCCATGATGATGAATTATTTAATTTTGATAATTAAACTTATTAATAAGAGATTAAAATTTAGGGGATGATAATTTTTTATTTTTTAAGTAGTCTACATTTAAATTCTAGTTCTATCTAATCAAAAGCAAGGCAAAATCATATGAAAAGTTAATGACAATTAAACTTTCACCTACAACTCCATATCTTTAGCAATATTTTGTTAAAATAAACAAGAACTGCATAAAATCATAAATAGTTACATGTTTTGCTTTGATATAGATAGATAAGATTAATTGAATATAAATAGCAATCCACTTTAAGTGAAATGAAAAGAAGATAAAGATCGAAGTCCACTTAAAGATAAATTAATTTATAGGGTCTTAGCATAATATTAATAATAATAAACAACATTTTGTTTTAGAATAAGTATATTTTGATTCATTGCTTCTTGAAGTCTATAACTTAAAATGGAAGCCAGATATAAATATAGGTACGAAATAATTTCGTTTGTACAGAAAATAAGTTATGTTTTATGTTAAATACTCTGCCTTGATGTGAAAATTTTTATTTCATGATATGGGTTTGACAGATATTTTTCTATGGTTTTTCTATAAGAAGTAAATGGTTGCTGGCATTTCTTTAATTCAATCTATATCAAAACTTGTCTTCTAATTTTTTTAAAAATCTCCATTTTATTATTTTTATATCAATTGAAAATATGACTCATTAAAGTAAATATGGTTTTATGATGTACATCAAATCCATATATTTATGTATATAAAATATAAACCACACATGTTAAATATTCAATTACAAGTTTAGCCATATATACAAAAATTCTGTTAGAAGTTATGTTTACTTGTTGTTTTTTGTCAAAGAAATGTTTTTATTATTTTACAAAACTCTGAAAGAAAAAGAAAAAAAATTAAATTATTATAAAATATTAAGTTAACATTTTTTATTAAAAATCATTAATTTCTGTTAGGTTAATTGCATAAAACAGTAGATTCATTTGCTTAAAATACATAAAGCTCTTATGAAAAAGAAAGAAAATGCATGATTTATATTGACAAGTTTCTGAGACTTTTTATCAGAAGTAACTTTCAGCATTCGCAGTTAATCGGATTAACTCTTTCTTGCAAAGTAGTTTATCAGTAATTACTGCTGGAACCAAGAACTATCACGGATTTTTTATAATTATTATTATTGTTTCCTATCTAGACTGATAAATATTTCTCTTAATTCACGAAATTATTTTCAGTAGAATTGTAAATTTCAATCACATGATTTCAGTTTCATATAAATGGTACAACTTTTTGCTGATTTAATTATTTGTATATTTCTCAAAATTGGGTTGATTTCATTTTAAATTTAAATCTAAGTCTCATAAAGGTAAAGGAATTTTATAAAATATTTTGCCCTCTCAGGAATTCACTAAAACCAGAAATTTAGTATAGCTACATATATTTACTTGAGATGTAATTTTCAAAATTTATGAAAAAGGCAATATAATTTAAGACTGAATGGTTAAATTATATAGTACATAATTTATTAATTATTATTATGCTTACGCATTATTAAGAATATTTTAAATATCTAGAATTAAGTTATCTTTAATGTTATTCTTTGGAAACTAGAGTATAATTAATTGTTTCTTG
This sequence comes from Latrodectus geometricus, assembly GCA_026290005.1. Classification (NCBI taxonomy): domain Eukaryota; kingdom Metazoa; phylum Arthropoda; class Arachnida; order Araneae; family Theridiidae; genus Latrodectus; species Latrodectus geometricus. Next base: position 23,542 of record JAPDSC010059503.1, read on the forward strand.
TGAATTCTTTTATTATGTCAATCAATGCACGCACAATGAGATAAATTAAATATAATTTAAAATGAGATTTATGATTCTGATTTTCGCTTCATGCATCAACGCATATTACTCATATGGATTATAAGACTTTGAAATTATATTTATTATTTTTACTTTTCAAGTAAGAAAATATTTTAATGTTTAAAATTTTTTTGAGAATTTCTTTGTGAATTTTGGAAAAGCTAAGGAATATATTATGATTCCACACAAGAGGGATAACTCTGAAAACTTCTAAGTTGTTCTGATAGTGCATTAATGCATATAATTATAGAATCCATTGCATATTGTTTAAATATCGAACGAATAATTTTTGTAAACTAATAAATTAACCAAATATATAACCATGTTAAAACATTTGATAAAATATACAATCTAAATTAAATTACATGAATTTAAATTATAAAATCTATGCTAAAAAATTCTTGCCAGAGTAACTCAGTTAATTATGTACATTCCGTAACTTTTAATTTGGCTGATTATTGCGAACTACTATTATATATATGTATATAATTATATATATAATAAATAA
>JAPDSC010059505.1:0-12143 GCA_026290005.1 Latrodectus geometricus
TTTCCTTTGTAATTTGTTTCTTTTTATTTAGTTGTAATTTATTTATTCCTTAGTAAGGCGTATCAAATATTGCTGAAGCGCAATTTTTAAATTTACGTAAATACATAAAAAGAATTTAGAATAGTTTAAATATTTCAAGTTTTCAACATTTTGCTTTATGAGATAAGGTTCTGTCTGTTTATAATGATGCAACAGATTTAATGATTGTAAAAACAAAAAAATGACGGTAAAATAAAGTGCACATTTTGAGACAAAATTACAAAAACTTATCATTAAATAATTAATATTAAATCATAAATTTATAAGAATGATTACCATTATATAAACAATAATTAACATAAAGAAAAAAAAAGAAATTTAAAAAAGTTTTATTTTCTTTTGGAAGCATTATTATATATGTTTATTTCTGATTCAGTTTAAAGTTTTTAAAGCTTTGGCGTTGAACTGGGAAAGTTATGCAAATCTAAGAAAAAGTTATGCAATATTAAAAAATTAACCAAGAAGTGTATTGGGCAAATTTAAAGTATTTGTTTTAAAAAATTAAAATAATTCAAACTTAATGATGAGCAACATGTTCACCTACAGAAAAAATTGGCTACAATCAAACTTTTAGGCAGATGCTATCTATGATAGTGTGTAGACGTAGGATGCAGGTGTTATATATTACAATAGGCCAAGAAATGTTAGAAATCATTAAAAACTCATTAAAAAGGAAATAAAAATGTGTAATTAAAAAGATGACATATTGCTCTCATAGAGATTGCAGATAAAAGGAGATAAATTAATTTAGTGGATATTGTTTTCATTTCAGAATATAATTGAATAAATTTGGAAAGATGCTGTGAAACTTGTAAGAAGTTGAATATATCCAACAAGTCTCTGCAACGAATTGTATAAGTCAGTACAGGTTTTAAATGTAATCAGAAAATATACCTAAATAAACATCAAGAGATGTAGCACATTCTTATTTAAAACAAGTATTTATAGCTATAGGTAACATAATATTATCCATAGATGGCAGATCAGTATAGAGCAAAAGAAGGGAACGCGCAAATTTTGAATAATACTAAATGATCTCTTACGTGTGTTTAATTTTATTTATTTAATCAAATTATAATACAGATGTACTGACATAAAAATAAATTAAAATGCATTATTTAATATTTGGTCTTTTCCACTATTCTTATACATTTTCTGCATTATAAAAGCTTTTAAAATAGGGCTGTAGAAAGGACATCCAATGCGCATGCCATTGCTTGCTCGGAAACAGGAAGTCAAAATTTCGAAGCAAGGAGCAAGCAGAATATTTCCATATATAACCTTTTTTTTCATAAATATATCATTAAACATATAGGAGATTGAAAACACATCCATATTTATAACACTTATATGAATTTTAGTAAACTCTACAATGTTCAACTTGTCAAGTTTTAGGAAATCGTTATCCTCTATCATGTGCAACACGACTTAACTCATTAAGTCATACGTCTCCACTAATTTAAAAATTATATTTGCTCTTTCCTTTGAGTAATGCCATAATATTATAACCAGTTATAAATAGATTTGTGATACATTTCAAAACATAAGGAAGAAACTGTGATTCAATGGCAGGCATATTATTTATTAAGGTTAATTACAGTGTTTTAATGCTCATATCACTTATATTACATATCCTATCAATTTAATTTTAAAGATATTATTCTTTTCTGAAATTTAAATAAAAGTTTAATAAAGAAATATGTAATTAAAATTTTAATTAAAGAGAGGATATTCTAAAAAGATAATTAAAGAGGATATTTCCCAATAAAGACATATAATTTTCTTCAGTGTATTAGACAAACTTTTCCAAAAAGTGCAAAATCTAGAAAAAACAAATTTATTCATTTCCTTCTAGGTCATGACACCCCTAGTATAATATAATTTCTTGAATCTTATTAGATATATTTGCCATGTACTGTTATTCAAGTGTTAATTTCAATGCAGACATCTTTAATGAAAATTTATGGTATTTATTGATATGTTTTATAGTTCTCTTTTGTCACCATCTTTAGAACAATCGATCTGTTTCTATTGAGGTCTACAGTTGATAACACATTTTATATTTAGTTATAAATGTATTTAAAATAAAAAACTTAAAATTTTGGAATAAGACTGATTTATAATTATTTATCTTGGATTGATAAACGAGATATGTAGCACTAAATAAACTGAAATATTTATAAAATTTATAATGTAAAAAGCAAAATTGAAGGGCAAATAGAACTGATAAAATGTTGTTTTGTACCCATAAAAAGCGTTTGAGATTTTTGCAGAAGAAATACAGGAGTATGGTCCATTTGGACGTTTGAGCCACGGATAATAGAAATTGCATTTCTACAAAAAAATTTGTAGAAGGATAGAATTGTATTTTTGTAAGCTTCTTTCTTGTTGTGAAAGGTTATATACATGCTAATTTTTACTAAATCTGGAAAAATAAATATATATCATCAATGTTTATTTTGATATTTTTTGAAAACGTAATCATAAATATGTGTCATTTTTTAATAAAGTTTTAAAATCTACATTTAAATAAAATTTCTATATGTTTCTGTGTAAATGTTAATTAGTTGGATGAACACTGATACGCATGATGAACATGCATGATAACATTATGCTAGATCTAGTTTATAGTTTTACTCATTACAGTGGAAAAGTTCACTGATATATAGACATTAGCTATTTTAATTGATAACGACTATAAAGCGAAATGTTAGTTAAGCAAGAATAGTATAAATTCAGAAAAATTATTCTCAGAAACCTCCTTATTCTTTTATATATTGTGTATATATTTACGTGATAATAAAATATACAATTTATTGCATTTTAAAATGAAATGTAAATTATGCCTCAAATTTTTAAATAATTCTGAGAAAATTACGTTCATGAAAGTCAATTGCTTCTTAGTTATCTAAATCGAATTTGGGAAGTCTAAAGCAATGCAATTTACTTTTAATGCGATTTCAGACCGTCTTATTGATAATATTTGCAAAAATAAGCTAATTGTGACCAAACAATTTTAGCATTATGGTGTTGTATCTTAAAAAGCAAAATAGCATTGTTTAAGAGATGTTATAGATGAGAATTTCGTGATAATCTGTTGCATTTTAAATGAAAGAATGACACAAAGATTTTATATTTTAAGAAGCAAGATAATGTAGACTTTGCTATTTCATCATGGTTTATGGTATGTAAATATAGGTATTTAATACATGTATAACGTGGATAAAAATATGCTCATGAGTAAATAACTAATCTTGCATATATGATAATTTACAATTTTTTTTTTGATATTCATTATTTTTGTTTATAATTTATTTATTTTGTTTATAACTATTGTGCTACTCATGTCCAATATTTCGTTTTTGAATTTAATTTTTATTTCAATTTAGATTTACTCCATATGATTTTCTTATGACTTTAAGACATGTTGATTTAAAAATTAAGATTATTATTCAAATAAATTCTATTGTCTTAGTACAAATAAAGATAGCCTAGTATAGAGACATCACTCAAGTAATAAAGTAACTTTTCAAAATTTCAAAGCAATAAAGCAAGAGAATTTTTCCATATAAGCTCAAATATTGAGGGGAATTATGTTTCTTTTCATGACATTTTTTTAACAATAATTCATTTTTAAATTTTACAATAATTTCAGTTATGTATCTCAAATATAATGCTATGAAGCTTTTTATCATGTGCTTCAAATAATACCACAAAAATGAATCAGGAATTAAAATTTTCGGCCAAAATTTTTATTTCCTAGATATATTTTGAGCTTATAATTTAGTCAGTAATATTTTAAGAATAAAAATAACCTTTTTATAATAGTAATAATATGCAAATTATTTAGAAAATAAAAATTGTTTTCTAAATAATTTATAAGTTATTACTATTAGAAATTTTAACATGTTATTACTATTGATATATTTTTCTGAAAAATATGGAAGTCATAACAGCTATTTTGCTATACAACGCACAAACATGTTTCTAAATTTCAGAAAAGTAAACTAAATGTACTTACATAATAAACTGAACTTATGTTATATCCATTGAACTTCAGTTCATTTTTAGTGGGGAGTAAATGACATTTTTATCATCAACTTTAATGAGTAACAGAAATTATATTTTTACAGACGCTTAAGATTGATAAGGTATTTTCTTTGAACATATCCATTACAGAAACTACGAGTACAGACTGCGAAATTTTGTTGCATAACCAAGAAATGAATTTCCATTTACACAAAGCCTCGGAAACTTTCACTTACTGGCTTCCAAATTAAAAGCCTCTGGCGAAACAATGGAATTACACCATTTTGTTTATATACTTGCAATACGGGAGAAAAAGGGAGTGATAAAACTGTAATATGAACCTTAAAAATTTACTGTGAATTTCTGACCTTGAAGAAACAAGCCCCTATATATTTTGTGCACAATGTCAATGCACTAATTCCATTCTTATCAAAATAAAATATTTCAGTCACTGACGCATTTGATTATCTCTACTTTATTTGTTCAGAAATTTCTTTTTCTGAAAAAAAAAATTAGACATTTATGAAGTATTTTTGTGCTTGCGAATATTTGATTTATTTGTAATTTTTTATACCTTTAATTATAAAAGTGTATGTAAAATATATAAAAAGATAAGATTTTGAAGTTTACCCTTTGATTTGACGTAAGAAATGACGCTTTGGGTTTTAACGTGAAACTACGTGATAAATTATTTAGTTAACCTTTTTACTTGTAGATAATCAGTGATGACATTTGAATGGTAATTATAAAATGTTAGGAAATGAATTAATATCAGTTTATCAAAATTAAATACATTAAATAATTAGAGAATTAATAAATATTAAGTTTAAAAAAATTAAGTATTACATTTAGTCCAATGTTAATTAAGTTCTTTGGATTTCAAGTATAATTGTTTATGCTTGTAAACATGTTTTTTTTAATATTAACGTTTAATTCATAATATTCAATCAATTGTTCCTATATATAACAAATGTCGACATTGGACATCACAGAAATATGTGTAACATTTATAAATGTTGCTTTTTTATTAATTAAAGTTCCATTTATATTCTTTTTAGGTAAATCTTTGTACCATTAAAGTTTGTGATCTCGATTTTCCCCAAATTCTTCTGTTCCACAATGGAAAATTCAGAATATTGATCACATTGAAATACAAATTCCATTTCTTAAATTATGATTCAATGAGGTCTATATTCTGAATTTTCTATGTAAATGAATTTTTTAATTGAGTGCGAAATGTACATTCTTCTCAATCTTTTTATTAGAGTTATAAACTTTTTCTAACTGTCTATAAATAATTTATAAATTTTGAGACACGAGTTTTTTCTACTTACACAGAAATACAAAATATATTTTAATTCACAACATCTTAATCGCTTAGAAATAAAACCTACTTTGTATAAAACTATTTTTTTATAAAAATATATTTCTTGAATATTAATATCATAAAGAAGAACTTATTCTATGATAGGACAGATATTAAATAAAAAATTCATTCGAAGTATAGCAGTTTTTATTAGGAGTTTTTTTGCAGAATAACTTTTCTGGTTTGCTTAAAACTTAATTATTTTTCGTTTTTTGAAAAAAATTATATTCTTAAATTTTTTGAATATTTTTTACATTTAAGAATTTTTTTAAGAAGCGAAATAGAAATGTGAAGTGAAAATAGCAAAAAACAATTGAACTATTCTTGTCTTTTAAAATGAAAAGAAATTAAAAAGTAAATATAAAAAATTTTCAGTTTATAGCTAATACAGCCATTTTTTAAAAAAAAAATTATTAAAACCAATTGGGATCTAGAATAGGAATATAAATATTGATTTCCTTAAATAATAGGAAAGGTATACATTTCCATTACAATTCAGATCATTGTTTGCCTATAAGGCTAATCATGGCAGTGAATTCCTCTGCATTCAATAACCATTGTTAAATTTTAATTTCCTATTTTCTACAAACACTCCTTAGAAATAGATATTTTTAACACCGAAAAATAAAAAGTCTAACTGTGTTGACTTTAAAAAAAAAAAAAGAATTTGGAGACTTAAAAGTCTAACTGTGTTGGCAGTGTTGTTTAGCCTTTTAATATCCATTATTTTAATGGCTTTCCAGAAAGGCTTTTAATAGAGTATGGGTTATATTCAAGTGCAGCAAGGAATGAAATGCGGAAGAGTCAAATGCACTTTCAGCGGCAGATTTGAATATAGAAAACAAAAGTGCAAATTCTATTTCCTATTCTTTAACAGATGTTTAAATATTTATAACCTTTCACTTTGAAATGCGATGTTTTACAGAGAATGAACACATAGGTGCTTAAAATTTTTTTAGGTTTTCTACTATGCAATGCGGGGATTCAATTCATTATATGGGAATCTACCAAAAGAAGGGGGAAAAACGTAAAGAAAGTTAGAATGCCAATAATGTTAAATTATTTCACGCTGAATAAAGATACGATAGAAAATAGAAATAATGCTCAAAACCCGATGTCGAAGAAAAAAATCTAATAAATTAGGCATAGCTTTGAAATTAACTGATTTTTTAAAAATTAAACTTGGTACATTGGAACAAAAGTTTATGCACCCAAATTTATTTAAACATTTTTGAGTAATAATAAAAATTATCATCTTTTCACAATCAGAGCTCTTGCAGCTTCATCTTACGGTCAACAAGACTAACCTTTCAGACTCGTATTCTCTTGGGGAATTTCTCTGGCTCAATGAAAATATGAATATCATTTTAAAAACGTGATAATAATTTGGTGGTTGCATGCTAATCTATGAAACTAAAAGAAAACAAAATACTTAAGTACTTTATCAATCAAAAACAGTCTAATTTAAATTTAAAAAGTTAATATTTACAGTAAATATTTCATTTCTATAATGTTTATCATATCTTGTTCCTCAAGTGCATTTATATTTATGAATTTTAAAGCAGATTAAAATCCTTAAAGCTGTTAGTTTTGAAATAATTGTTTACTCTTAATAAAATCTAATCTTATAAATACATCACCTTTTATGTACATTTATAAATATTTATAAATATCCTATGTATCTAAAAATATCCTTCAATATCTATAAATATATCACTTTGCAGATAAGTTACGCTCTTATCTGAAAAGTGATGTAAAGATTTAGAGTATGCACTACAAAAAAGGTTCTCCAAAAATTTGTAGTGCATAGAGAATTTTATTTTAGCTCCAATAAGTTTAAATACGCTTTTTTAAATTAGTTTTATAGATAGCATGATGAAATATTAATTTATTTAATTAAAATTTTTTCATGCTTTCTTCTGTTAATGATAAATTTAGCTAATAATAGTAAAATATGTCAGTATTGGCGATTTTAGCTCTACTTTTTATTTTCAAAAACTATAAGATACTTTTATTGTTTTAATTTGATAAAAGTAGAATATTTTGGTAACTTCTTTAATACATATTTCTAACTGTCGTAATTTCTATTTCTAAAAACTATTTAAGCTTTATGGTTTTAATTTGGCATCAATATTGTAATTAATTGTAAAATTTACACACACAATACGAACTTCTCTTAAAATTCTACTACTAAAAGTTTATTGAAGGACTACATTTTTTGCCTTGTACATTGTTTCTTATAATTCTGATAGTGATTTGTGAAGTTGTAATTTAAATGTACACGTAGTCACACGACGAAGTTCGTTAAAAATCAAATTCTGCATCATATCAATGTTAATCTGGTGTATAATCAATTAAAATGTAAATTCTATAATGTCATTTATGGCTCATTTTGCACCACAGTTCTTCTTTGTTTCTTATAACTGCTTTTCAAAGATTTAAATTTTAATCCTATTAATGCTTTTAACAATTTCTTTAAATCATCTATTTTATTAGAAATCTAGTATATTTTATTTCTTATTCAGCTTTGGAAGTTGTTTTAATGATATAAAGTCATAAACGATTTTTGGAAGTAAAATAAACTAAATGTAAAATGAAATTTCAACATATAAAGGAAATATGGTTAGTAAAAACAAATGCAAGTAATTTTGGGTGAAGAGGCTTAAAATGAAATTTGTAAACTATTTGTAAATAAAAATCAAATTTGAGTTTAGAGAAACAAACATAATTTTATATAATGTATTAGTAGTATGATCAACTTTAATTTTTCGCATTTTACTTTAATGTAAGAAAGATACTATCAGTTTTCTTGCTATTAAAAAGGCATACAATATTCAAAAATCAATTAAATATTATGAAAGTTTGATTAATGCATAAAAAACTAACTGAAGCAAAATACGAAAACAAATTCCATTGATAAAGAGATATTTTTCATTTATCCTTAATTTTACAGAAGACCCATTAAATTATTTTTTTCAATAATGCTTTAAGTCCTCTCAGGATGGCTGTCACAAACATTTGTCAATAAAAGTTTTCTTTTTCATTTAATGTATTAGCGTTGGATTTGCGAACCGTTTTTCTTAATATTTGTGTAGTTTCTTTCTTCAACAAAAGATAAAAATGATTCATTTAAAAAATAACCTGTATATGAAATTTTAACATATTTTCTAAATGTAATCGTGTTTTTTTCATTTAAAGAATTAATCTCATTTAAATAAATTTTTACCAAAATCAAAGGAACATTTTTTGAAATTATGTTCCATTAATGTAAGTTGAAGCTGTAAGGAATTTTGTAAAGCTGGTTTTTACAATAATCAGATGTTTAAAAAACCAAAGTAATTTAATTTAATATACTTAATATAAGGACAAGAAATAAATATTTTTGTATTAAAACACAAAATAGTAATGGTATTATTAATAATCATCTGAAAATATCTATAGCATATGTTTTGAAAACTTTTTTTTATTTTAGATGATTTGTTTCAAAAAGTAAATCAAGTGTCTGAAACTACCTTCTTATAAAAATTCCCACTTTCTAATAAATAAGGTTTATCCAATTTAATTGAAGAAGAGCAGCTTCCAACAATGCTAAATGTTAGGAAAATAACAATAAATGCTAAATGAGTTCTGCGAAATGTCCAGAAAAATGTAATAAAAGTTTTTAAAGAGGAAACAATTGCAGCAAATAATTTTAATATTTTTTATTATATTGAAAATAATTATTATAATTTCACTCATTATTACTTCTTGTACAAATGTGTTTTTCATTTTTATTATTTTTTTACTGAAAATAAAAGTCTTGGACCCTATTACTTTTTATAATTTAAAATAAATAGGCTTTATACTTTACACAAAAAAGGAAGCTTTGGAAAATTTAAAAATATCTATTGGAAATATGAATTATTTGAAAATAATATATATTTATTTATTTAGTATGAGTTATATTTCCTATAAAGTTTATACTTATTTTAAAATGCTTACACATCATATATAAATAACTATTCATTATGTATATTGGTGTCCGGTTTAACGGTTTGAAATATATTTTTGGCAATGAATCAATGTCCTTAATATGGCACATTTATATAACTTTAAATGAAATTTATAAATATGTATGATTTGTGAAGAAAATGATGATAAAGAATTGCTTATTAAAAGTGAAAAAAACAGATTTGAAAGGTGATTTTTAAGTACAAGAAATTGAGAAGATATAATATCAGATATAACTTTTCCAGAAATTCACTGTTGCTTATGAAGCTGACTGTAGAAAAAATCCTCATTCAAATAAAAGCGAAGAGAGGAAATTTAATACCTCTTAAGGAAATTTTACAATAAACGTATTATAGTGAAACATGCGTACAAACGATGAACATTTACATGAACAAATAAAGAAACATACGTATGAACTAAACCAAAAAGCGTAGTTTTTTCATTAGAGATGAATCGATACTCATTAAAAAATTAATATTTTTGTCTTAAATAAGTTTGGTGAATAATGTCCTCAGAGAGATAATATCAGATATATGTTTATGAAAACAGTATCTTGTATTGTAAATAAAGTTTTGCATATAATATTTCCTACATTTTTATATTATTGGTTCATAGTAATATGGAGTATAGATTCGTTATGTGGTTTTGTGAAAAAGTTTTGTTGGACCATTTAAGTAAATAACAATAAAACATGTTGACGTGGCTTTCTTCAACTAGTGTTGTTTATATTTAGTTTATAAGTCTAAATTTAAATCATGTGTATCTATCTTTATCACAATTGATACACATGATTTTAAAGTGTATCAATTGCCTATAGTATAAAACACATCTGAGGTTCGATCTGTGAGCTAAGGAGGATTGATCCAGCCTTTCCTTACTTCAGTGGGTCCATAAAACTGAGTACCAAGCATGCTGGGGAACTAAACATTGGGTGTTTTAAGATAAGCTGGTCTCCTAAGCGGGATATGTACTTTGCACCTTATGATCTTCGGCCAAGAAGTATGGTATAAATATTGTAAGTCAAACAGATATAAATATTGTAAGTCTTGGTACCATGGGGTTGTAGTACCATTGAGTTCATTCTGGAGTTTAGTTGGGCTCTCGAGCCACTAATTTTAATTGATTGAGGATTGACTTAAGTTGATTAAGTGAGTTTAGTATAAAATACATGTTTACTAAATTTCTGTAAGTTAAATAATTTTATCAAAAATTGCATTCTGATGTATTAAATTTTGAATACCCCTATAGTAAATTTCACTTAAGCTGCTTATGGTTGGTTTTAATATTTGATTTTTTTGATTTTTTTTATATTTTGTAATATGATAAAAACTTTTTTTAATAATATTAGGTTAATTTTGATGAAATTAAATTTTTAATGGAATTACAGAACTAATATTCGAACTATTTTTATTTAAAACAATAAAAAAATGTATTAAAATAAACAAATCAATTAAACTCATGTTGTACGAACAAAAAATATTATAAAAACATTACAAAATTGAAAAACAATAATTAAATAAAAAAAAAAATAAATGAAAATGAAAGTAATTTTTCATTTTATATATTATAAATATTTTTTTCTGTAATATTTTCGTTCATGTTAACTCCAGAATTCTCTCAAGAGGAATAAAAACAATTGTCATGAACATCGAAAGAGCAAGGAACTGCTACATAACATTTTTGTGTAGAAACAAAGGTTTCATAACTATAAAAGATTTTTATTTCTTTGTTTGGACTCCATATAAATCAGAAAGGAAAAGCAAAATGAAGATTTGTGACAAAGAAGCTCGAATACAACACGTTTGTTTTTCATATACTCTGACGTATAAAATTACCTACCCAGGAAAAGAAACCAGAAGAGAAATTTGAAACGGAATATTATTGGGTATATACATAAAAATACATGACAAATAATGTTTATTTTTGAGTATGTGTTAGGAAAAAATATTTCGTAGGAAAAGAATTTATATTGAAGATAATATTGGGATTTTAAGAATTACATATCATAAGTAATCCAGATTAATAAGCTTGTATATTACTATTGTTGTTTATTTCATTCCGTTTTAAGAATTACGTGACAAATTCCTATTAACTATAAAATATCTGAAACTGTATTATTCTGTTGAAAATAAAATAATAATGAAGTGACAATAATATTCAGGAAAAAAATTGCATTATAACTGTTGTTTTCAATGCCCGTCTTCTCGGAATTTTACCTTTCAACACTGTAGGGAGTTGAAATGATCGCTACTTTATGAAGTGGGGTTTCGACGGTAATGCCATCATGACATTGAGAGTGGGTCATGTTTTTCAAGGTGCTAAAGAGGGTGCTCCTAGACTATTTGAAACATCCAGTAAAGGAAAGAGCGTTGATGATTGAATTATGTTTAATTTGATAGCAATGCAGAAATGTGATTTGGTTTGGAATTTGCTTATGATAGTTTTATTACTAACGTGGTGTTTTAGGTTAAATTACATTCAATTATTAAGTCTAGATGCTAAAGAGCTTATTTACAAAGAGCTCATTTAAAATTGTTAAGTAGTAAACAATTACTTGCTTTTTTACTTCATTTTATTTTTGGTTTTTGTAAATGAGCTATAACTTAGCATTATGTGGTTTTCACCATTTAGTAATTGTTTGCAATGTTAACTTAAAATGATGTTAATTAATAATTTTTTCTATATGTTGTGGAAAAGGATAAAATTTAATTATGATATA
>JAPDSC010059509.1:0-19384 GCA_026290005.1 Latrodectus geometricus
ATTTTATGGTTTATTTTCCATATTTATAGACAAAAATTCTCTGCACCTATTACTTGAAAGAAAAACTTCATGAACTTTGGATATAAAACTAACAAAGATATGGATCATTTAGCGGCAATCGAAAACCCCGTAATTTTCTTTCGAAGCTCATTAACCACTGCCCGATTTAAAAAAAGGAAGAAGAAAATAAAAGCTGGGAAAAAAAACCAAAGTACTACCCTGCTTAGTCATGGTAAAATTATTACAGTCTTAATTAAAGGCTCGAGGAAAGTAAAGTATGCAAATGACGATTCTTCTTTTGTTAATACTAGGATTAAGTGTTGAGATGAATTACGCAATCAGTGTCAAAATATAGAATTAACAATCCTGTGTGTGTGTGCGTGTGTTATTTTAAAAATCTCGAACGGCTATCAATATTTTCATTCCATGAAACTTTTCTAATTTTAGTTCATTAAATCTCTATTCACTTTGTTAAAGATTAAAAACTGTTAAAATCACTGGAAATAAATATATTTTATTGTACTCATAGAAAACTGTATTTTAAGTTACTATTCTAATAAACCATATATGCACAATACGATTAGTAAATAATTTTCTTCCAATTTTACAAGATAATGTATAAAGCCACTAAATCAATAAATATTTTAATAAGCATGATTTAAAAACTCGTAAATATAAAAATTATTTCATATAATTAAATTAAAAAATGTCTAAAATATGTAATCTAATATTTCTTACAATTCTTGAGTCATGATATAAATATTTAGTAAAATTTTATTTCATTTTTAAACATGTCCTTAAAAATATTCTCATTTTTATAACACTGATAAAAATGTAACTCATAAAATTTTTGAATTTCAAAATTATTAGAGAACACATAAATTTACATTTTCTATGTCGAATTTGAAATGGATCATAGAAATATAGGCTTTTGCGTAAATTTATACTTTGCTTCAATGATATTTTTTATTTATATTTCCATTGTGACTTAGTTCTTATTACCGTATATTATCTATCCATTGAATTTGCTAATCAAATAAGAGCTCAGAATTAAAAAAATGATTATAAATCAAATCGGAATACTATGACAAAGAACATGATAATGAATCAAAAGTTATGGTGAAGATAAATTGAATTTTCTCGGGAAAATTATTAAATTATTGAAATATATTTATTACTAAATAATCATATTTCAAAAATGTAATAATTTTTCCAACATATTTATTATGTTATTTTATAATAAATATAATTCATATATATATATATATATATATATATTATGCATAACTTTTTAATTATGTCTTCAAAAAATTTCTTAAAATTACAAAAGATGTATGATACATTTTTAGAACATTAAAAAATTAAGAAATATGCATTACCTCTTATATTTTAAACAATTATAAAAAATGCGAAACAAAGTCTTGTTTATCCCTCTTAGTTCGTAAATGTAAGGTGTTTGAAATTTTTTTGTTTAAATATAAATTGAAAATGGTAATAAAAATTTCAAAAAGAAAATATAAATCCTGTAAAATATTTATAGAAAGCTTCTATTAAGTTATGAAAGATTTCATAAACAAGAAAAGTGAACTATCTTTGCTTATGAAATAATTACAGTATATTCTGTTAGGAAAATAATATTACAAATCACAACAGTATAACTGGTAAATTGAAAATCATTTTAAAGATTTATTTGTAAGAGCTTCATGTCCATTAATATAGGTTACCACTTACAATTAATTAAGAAATTCAGCACTTGGATATAAAAAAGAATTACAAATATCTTGGCAAAATGTGTTAGTTAATAAACTCCTATGGGCATTTATATGTCAAATAAATACACACATTAAATTCAAAATATAATTATTATTATTTATATAGTTAAATAGTAAAATGAAAAATTAGTGACTTATATATTAGAAGTTTCAACAATAAACCACAAAAGACAATTTCTTATCTGATTTAAAAAGCATATTTTTGGTAACCTTACAAAAAATGTATTGCCATACCGAGAAAAATTCCAAGTTTATAACCAAACCATAAAAGGATATTGCATAAAAGTTTGTTTATATTCCCAAACACTGGTTTAATTTTCCGGCAAATATCTTTAAGAAATTATGAAAACGCATAAGAATTCCTGGTTGCAATAGTAAATGCAACTGTAAAAATTATAAAACACGTGATTTTTTTATATTCTTCTACAAATACTCAAAATTGTTTTATTTTAAATTCATTGCTCTAACCACAGTTATTTTAACTCATTAAATCTTTACATTCTTCGATGTTTGCATCATAAAATGAACTACAATACTATATTTATATCACTTTACACATCTCCAAATGTTATGCGCTGAAATGCGATGAGTTATACAACAAATTGTACTTTTATATTTTAAGTACAATTTTATTAAAAGTATTATTAAAATAAGCAAGAAAAAACTAAATGTTAAATACAATCTACGTGTCGCATTGTGTAATTTTATGCTTTACTTTTTAGTATTTCTAATTCATATACGCTATAAACTATTTATGTCATAAAGAGTGTTAATTTCCCTTATATTATCAATGAAATTTACGTGATATCTTTCAAATTTCTTTAAGTGATTGAACCGTTAATGGTATTTTATTTGTTAATAAATATTATCAGTAATGAAAAAAGAATCAACGCAAAACTGACCATATAGTGTATTGTTTGGAAAAAACTTGTTATATCTTTAAAATGTTTTACACAAATTAATGGCATATTTGTCTCAAAAACAAGAAAGAATTGCATACGGAAATCAAGGCTTAGTGAATTTTTCTCATCAGGATTCGAATATCAATTCCTTACATACACATTTATTAAATTCGTCAGTTGTTCATCATTTTTCCTAAATGTAAATTGAACAATTTAATTTGTTTTAATTCAGATTTTTGCTAATAAGTATTCTAACTGAAAAATAGGTAGTAAAGGAAAAAATGATTAGTAAGAAGCTTCATTTAGTGTTTTTTTTTATCTCAAGTTATTATTTCGTTGCATTCTAATATGCTTTAATTTTTTGCTAAATAAGATATTTTTTGCGCGTTTATAATTATTTTAATTCTTTTAATTAATATAATTATAAACGCATTTGTTGCGTTAATTATTATTTTAATTCTTTAATTTAACAGCAAAACTTTAATTTCAGCAAGTTTATGTAATTAAACACAAAACTTGCTTTTTCTCATTCTTACTTGATGATTTGGATCAATATTCTAATTTTTTGTGAAGAAATATGGAAATGAAATACTCTGCAAAATACTAATTGAATTTTTCAATTGTTCTCAAGAAATTCAAAATAAAAATTCTGTCTCATTAAAAATATTGCATTATGCAGTGAGGAAAGACCTGATATAAGTAAAACCAAGAGCTTGGGCAGAAAAGACTCACCAATATTCAGTTTATAAATAAGAGATTTAAGCAAGAGATCTAATTAAGGTTCTAAAAATACGAAAGGTAGATTTAATTACAAGTCTAATTAGTAGTTCAGCTTTTCAGATAGGACAGAAAACTTCCAAAATATTCAACAGGTTTCCTTTGATGTGATTAGAATATATCCCTGGAAACAACTGACAAAAGATTTTTCTTAAAACTTTGAAACAAGATAGAAAGCTTCTCAGTATTGTATAATTACGTTCCAGTCTACTTTAATCTTTGGGATTTTATTCCTTTATTGAAATTCACTGACACTTTTGAAAATTAAACAAGTGATATTTATATACTAAAAAATTGTATATTAAGAAATGTTTACATTAATTAAAGTGCGTTGTATCAGTAAATGTTTCTTTTGATAATAATTAGTTAATCACGTGTTTTTGTATATTTTTGTGAAATAAAAAGTATGTATTTCAGTTTTGTTAGTAATAAAGCACTATAGTTAACGATAGTTGTTAACATAGAATCTTAAAGTTATATTATGTTATTTAATTTTCTTCAATTAGTTTCTGTGAAACAAATAAAAATATAATATTATTTTAGATTAAAACAGAGGAATCCAACAGATATTGAAACTTCCATATATATTACTTGAAATAATATTTAAATCACTGAAAATGTAATTTTTTGTTCACACATTTATATCACACCATCCACTGGTATGCTTATAAAATAAAATTGTTCGTATTTTAAAGATTTAATACTTTACAGGGAATAGACTATTGGAGTCTGCCTAGAAAGAAATCTCCCTAATTACAGATTTTTCAGCCTTTAGAAAAACATCTGGAGACAGTTTCAGACACTCTGAATAACTGTGCAATACCAAACAAAATGCACAAAATTTCACTTAGATTTGAATCTAGCTCAGTTTAATTGGAAGATGAATCCACTGTTTCAATTATCAGAAGTTACAATATCTCTACTGATCTAATCAAACAAGCTCAAATTTTACGAATATGAAATCATCCTATAGGTGCTTGTGTTAATGACGCCAAAATTGTATACTTATGTACTTTCTCTTTTGATAAATCATACTTCGCTTTATCTCTCTCGAAACTTTTTTTATATTTGTAAACTTACTGTAATCATAAACCTGCAAAGTTTGTATCGGAAGATAATTAAATGGTAACTCATTTTCTAAAAAACAGTCCCAACCCCTTAAATATATGAAGTGGGACTGTAATAATCTATGATAAAGATAGTGTGTTTGGAAGACCACTAATTCATACGAAGACCATCTTGCTCATCCAATTTGATCCAATATTCCTTCATTATTTTGTTGAGAAGAGTGACAAGCACAGGTTCACTTAACTGTGGTTTATATCAAAGACAGTTGAATGTATTCTTTGGGTTCAATCGGCAAAAATAGGTGGCTGAAAGCAGATACCAATAACCTACTTTAAAAAAAAGGGAGATGAAACTCTTAACGCAGAAAGTATGGACTATTTTATTAATATACGTATGAAAAAGCTCTTTTCATTAAAAAATTTCATGTTTCTTTAAAACCAAAATTTGATGTTAAAAGAATTCTGTAGACTCTGTTGCTTTTCCTTAAATTACCAGCTTCTAACTATTTCAATTAAAAATTGCTGTTTCTCAATATAACCTGGTTTACTGCCTGTATAAATAAAACGTAAGCTGTAGCTATTTATTTTATATCATAAAAAACATACAAATAATATAAATAAAATAAAACAATTATTGTTTATAAAAAAATACAGCGCTGTAACTGTACATAATTTGAAAAATCTGTGAATATTTATAACAGTGTTGCAGATTAAAACAATTAAAATTTTTAACATTAATATGCGAAATAAATACAAATTAGTGATTGCATATCATCAATCTCATTTTATTAATGACAATTGAGATTTCTTTATTATCTGTGTTAAAAATAAAAGTCTGGTAAATAGTAGAGTCTAATTAAATGATTATCTTATTGTTTATTAATATGTAACAATTTACAAACAATTACTTGAAATATGACAATGACGTAAAATGCATAAATTATGACAACCAGAGCTTTGTATTAGTTTGAAATATACGGTTCATTATATTCAAATCTGTTGAATAAGTTTTTACATCACCAGAAGATAATTATAAGTACAAATAATTATCGTATTTAAAACTCTCTTCTATTTAGTGTCTTAGAAAATCATTTATAATAAAAAATAAACAAATTATTTTTAAAAATTTCCAAGTGCTTTTGTGTGCAGTATTTAATTGTTTTAATAGAGAGAAAAATTCATGAATGAACACAAATATATCAATCAAATGTCTTTGAAAATCAAAAAAGCTGTTATCTTAATTAATACAGAATATTATGCTTCAAATGAGAAAATAATGCATTTTGTTTACCTGAACGTGATTTTTAATCCCACAGTTGTTTCTTAGAGCACCAAGAATGCCATTACGATTGATGAAAGAGCTACCTAGTAGATAATAATTGTAATTTCAAAAACATGAATAACATTTTAATACTTTAATCACACTATCCAAAGAGAGCTTAATTTATTTGAATCAAATGACTTCATGAATAGATGTGAAACAATACTATAAAAAGCAAGTAATATATAAAACCCGCACCTGCGATATAAGATCGTATTTTTTAGGTACACAAGTATACACATGCTTGTGAGATTGCAAAAGCTTCTCCCAGTCAGTCGCCATGGATCACAAGGAAAAGAAGTATATAATGACTATCATTGACAATTTAAGTATTGCTAATAAATTCTTTCCAATTTGTAAGAATAAATTAGTTTTTCTCAAGTAGTTGGTGATGTGTGCCTTTTGCTGTAGATTGGCATTTCAAGAAGTCTTTAAAACTTCTTTCCGGTTTGTAGAAAATTCTGTTTTCTCATAAGGTGATTAGTGAAAGTTTTTTTTGTGTATGGTTGGCTGCTTAATTAAATATTAATAATAGTTTGAAAAGAGTAATTTTATGACTTTATATTACGACTATTTTAGACTATTAATAATGATCGTAGAACAAAGTTTTCTGAATATATCCCAAGGAAATTTTAGACATATTAGAAAAAGTACATTATTAAACAACGTTCATTTTTTTTTTCATCTGAATTTAAATTTAGGTCCATTTGACGAGTTATTTTATTTCAGATTGTAACTAATGTTTCGTCAAGCAGATTAAATTTAATAGTAATGAAAAATTGTGATATTTATGGAAAAAATTAATAATAGTAGAATAAAAACCTTAAAAATCATTTTTATTTATATGGTAAATTATAAATCATAAAAAATTATACTGTTTTTTATTTGAAATATATTTTATATATGTACTATATATAAAACAGTTTTCATCAATAAATAAACTACAACTGTATATATGTATAAACGTAATTGATCCCAACTCTTTTCTCATATTATTAATATAAATTAATTCAAGTAAGACCCATACAATTAAATTTCCAATTCATTATAAGCAGAGTTGAGTCGGAAAATTCCTATCACAAAAAGACAGAGGATTCGATCCTAATCTAGCTTAAGAACATATTATTGATAGAGCAGAATCATATGTTCTCCTAAAATTTGATCTTATTTGATAACCTTAATTGCTTCAAAGCTTTTAGATTGGAGTATACGTCTTAAAACACATCATTTTTAATATCTTATTGTTTAACTCTAGTACTATATCATATTCGAAAACATCTTGCTTTCAGAGGAAAAAATAATATACAAGTTAAAATATAAAGTTTTAAATAATATCGCATTTTTAAAACACCAGTCGTTTATCAGTCCTAAAAGACTTTAATAGTAAATGGAATTTGTTGTAATCATTAAAGCAGATTTATCTGAAAAGTTAAGTAAAACTATTTTTCAGATGCATTTTTTAACCGAAAATGGTTCCTTAAATTCTAAGTCGAAGAGAGTTTTGCAGACACTCTTATCTTCAAGGTATAGGTATGTTTTACGAGTCCCTTAACGACCTTCAAACTTCCGGAAAAGCTGAGCGAAACTTTTGAGGAATTTCTTTTCGGGACTGTAATCTACGAGTACGTAGGTTCCTTTATTTAACATGTCCCTGATGAGAAAAAGAACGCAAAACTTCATACCGCTCGTTCGATTAGGTAAAAGTGGGGACTTAACTACGCACGCATTAATGGCTCTAACTTATTTTTGACGCAAAGTAAAACAAATGCTTTTCCAAAACATAGTTTTTTTTTTTTTTTTTTTTTTAAAAAAGTTTCATATATGCAATTATCAAAGTAAATAACTTAAGAGTATAGTGTTCTTTTTTAGTTTTGTATTTTACCAGTAACTTTTAATTATTATAGAGAATAAAAAAATTGTTATTGAAATGCTTTGAATTTCTGTAGCATGCACAAAGTATATTCATCAGATAATTTCTTTACGTTCATTACACTATTAATTCATTATCATGTATTGTAAAAATACAATAACTTCTTCCTTTTACTAATTTGCAACTAACTAGTGGTTTTTATACATACTAGTTCTTATGATTGAGGGAAGATTCAAAATCTGAGAAAAATCGAAGTAATTTATTGAGGTGCCAAAACGAAATAGTTAAAAAAAATAGTCACAATTACTTTTTCAGTTTCCTTACATTATTATTATTATGGTACATTCGAACCAGAATAATTACAGATTTAATTTAAACAGTATGACAAAAAAATGCTAGAAATACAATTATGTTATTAATTCAAATACTACCTTAAATAACCACAAATGATTCCCTTAATTCAGTTTCAATGTGATTTAGTAATTGTCTTTTTATCTAGTTTCGTCTCGGAATATACTAAACTATTTGTACATTAAATAGTTTATCAGCTTAAATATTTTGAAAAGTAAAAAGCAGGATGAGTTTCTTAAATTATAGCTACATAATTTGAATAGGTAATCTAAGGAGATGACTACTTTAGTTAGGTAGGAGAACCCATCGCTTCAGTGCCCGAAAGGTAATATGTTCAATATCTGTATTTAACTGAAACCGTGGTAAAAAGATTTATGCTTGATAAAAAGATTTGTAGCATCCATTATTTTCCTTCTTTTAATGTAGTTTGGAGTGGAGAGGAGAGCATAAATCGAAATCATCACTTGACAAATTTATGACGCAGTTGAATGTGTTTAGAATTTTTGATTGGCAGATACAGAAAATCAAAAAAATTTACAACGGTCTGGATTGTCAAGGAAAGGTATGGAAACTTATGCTCACTTTACTGAGTACACTGTTCAACATTTAACAAAGGTATTTTCAAGAGATTACGGGAAATTTTTTTCTCCTGTTATCTAGATAAAAATAAGGAATAAAACTTTCAATTCAAAAAGTAACAGGTGATTGCAAAAGAATTCAGTTGTCATCCTAAGACCTAGCTATGTCATTTCTAGCACAGACACAGAAAGCAGTACGTGCTGTAATAGAGGCATATAGTGGATTTTGAAATCCTTGCATTTATCAACATAAATGAATCAAATAAGGCTTTAGATAAATCAAACTTCTAGGAAATGGAGAACTTAAATACTAAATTGACGTGAAATTTAGGTCATGGTCATGGAAGAACAGTGACTTATATCAGTTACTTCTGGACATTTTTACTGAATCAATTAAATATATTCCACGAAAATAGTTGCGGTAAGCCGTGATAGGTAACACAAATGGTTAATTACACTATTGTCCATTAAAATTGCTACACCAAGAAGGCGACATGCTACAGACGTGAAATTTATACGAAAGGAAAAAGGTGCTGTGATATGCAAATGATTAGCTTTTCAGCGCATTCAGACAAAGCAGGCGCCAGTAGCGACACCTACATTGTGTTTAAACGAAGAAATTGTTCAGCCGGTTCCTCATACACAAATTGCATTTGAACGTTGTTCCCTGGTGAAAAGTTGTTGTGATGCCTCATGTAAGAAGGAGAAATGCGTACCAGCACGTTTCTGACTTTGATAATGGTCGAATTGTAGCGTACCGAGATTGCGGTTTATCTTATCGCAGTACTGCTGCTCGCGTCGGTCGAGATCCAATGACTGTTAGCAGAATATGGAATCGATGTGTTCAGGACGGTAATACGGAACGCCATGCGGGATCTCAACGGCCACCTATCACTAGCAGATGAGACGACAGGCATATTATCCGCATGGCCGTAATGGATCGTGCAACCACGTCACGAGCCGCGAGTCAAGAAACAGGGTCGTTTGGAAGACAACAAGTGTCTGCACGAACAGTTCGACGATGTTCACAGCAGCATGGACTCTCAGCTCGGTGACCATGGCTGCGGCTTCCCTTGACGCTGCGTCATAGACAAGAGTGCCTTCAATGGTGTGATCAACGAGGAACCTGGGCGTACGAATGGCAAGGCGTCATCTTTTCAGATGAATCCAGGTTCTGTGTACAGCATCATGATGGTCGCATCCGTGTTTCTGTCTGGGCATCTGTACCAAGCTGTACGGGCATCTGTACCTGTACATGCAATCCAATCTCTGTTTGACTCAATGCCCAGGCGTACAACTGCTGTTATTACTGCCAGAGGTGGTTGTTCTTTGTACTGATTTCTCAGGATCTATCCAGCCAAATTTTTTATTTAATTATTTGTATTAGAAAATTTAATTATTTGTTATTTCTAGTATAATATATTTGTCCAATAAATATCATTTTGTTATCTGCATTTCTTCCTGATGTAGCAATTTTAATGGCCAGTAGTGTAATTTTAAAGTGTGGATACTATGCATTTGCGGATAGTACAATCCATATCAAAGGTAAGACTGAAGACGTGATATCGCACAGTCTTCATTCAAGAATACATACATACAGGGAGATTATTGATAAATTTTTCAAAAATCAGCTCAATTAAAAGGGAGGACAAATAAGGAATTGTAGAAAAATTATTTTTGATTAGAAACAATAAACTTTATTTTTACTAAATTTTAGGATTTCCTGTTGCCAAAAAACAATTTCAACTCATTTTATAGTTACATAATTTAGTGAATATAAAGATATCCAACTTAGTTTTACGTTTTTTGCTAAAATCATCAACTATAATTTCTTGTATGAGTTTCGAAGAAGATCTGTTGACAATGCTGGTTACTGTTCTGAGTAATGTGCTCCAGTGATCATATTGAAACGGAATTATAATGCTAACCTTTGGAAATTTTGATAGCACCTCTTGAGTTTTACAGGTGTAATATTGAACATATGTCTGCATAATTATGTTTCACATTTCATAGCAGTTTGCTAGACAAAAATTTGTAATTTATTTCTTCCTTTTTCTTTAGCATACTTAAAATATATAATAAAAATTGTTCTTTTTTAGTATTTTAATTACTTTTGAATTCAATTTTTACTTTTAAGCACGTATTCTTTACATTTTTAAATTATTTTAATTTATAAGATAAATTTTTACTAGGATATACAATGGAAGACATTGCATACATGAATTTTTGTCTATTCTAATTGTTAGTTACTTAGAATAATATAAAAGTGATTTTCATTCAGAAACTCATGAATCTTTTATATTAATAAATGTCGTGATTAATTTTTGATCACTTTTATGTTATGATACATATTACAATATATATGCTTAGTAAAATCTTATAAAAAATTAGTATATCTGCACAGTACATCGAACTTATAGTCTTCTTTAAGCAGATACTTATATGCATAATATTAAATTTCCTTTCTTTTCATTTTAAAATATCTGCTTTCTTCATTAGATATTGTTTTAGATTCATGTTTTCTTCATTATTTTAAGAATTATCGACTTATTCAACTAAATAAGATAAATCACTGATGAGAGATAAAAAAGATGATGTAAATGCTCATTCAAAGGTAGAATTATACAGATTATCATGAACTTTATTGTATATTACATAAATGAAATATTAATCCAGTTTTCTTTGACACAGTTCACACTGGTGTGCAATGTAAGTTTTAAGTACACAGCCATGAAATTGCAGAAAAAAGGTTCTTACGATAAGTACAAAGAACACGCAATTCATTAGAAAGGTCATTCGTATGCAAATGTTAGGAACAAAATGTCACAGGAGACTTGGGCTTTTGCAAAACGCGTATAGACGGCACGCGCAGCTCAAGATTGTACTAAATGGAAGGACAGAGACATGATAAAAGACATTTACTGCAAGTGATTTCTTTCGGGAAATATGTCTATCACACACACACATAAATCCCCTGGACAACTTTCCACATAGAAGAATGACCTTAAAAATGGACGAAAGGCGTAGTGCGACCAGTTTAGCTGAAAAAGTCGGAATCAACAAAAATATCGTTTCGAGCCTTACAAGCCATAACTATAGTTAACCATTAGTAGGTTAGTAAGCTTGTAGTGACCACCTTGGAAAAACAACAGTATGATCCATACATAGTCCTGCAAATGAAAAGAGCCAGAAATCAGTCGCGAGACCCACTGCTCAGCAACTGTACAGTAAGGGGGGGGGCTAAGTGTCATAGAGCAGTGTTTATCAACCTTTTAGTATTCACGGCCCAATTTTCAATCATAATTTTCATCACGCCCCCTCCCCACCGCATACAATAAAATATATACAATAATAATGTATTTTGAGTATTTTGACGCTAAACCTACACTACAACCTTAATTTTAAACTTTACAAATTACCAAGAATAGCGAAATTTATTGACATTTTGCAACACCGATCCTCAGCATTGAAAAAACAAGAATCCTATGTTTTTTTATTGCTCTTGCGTCCGGCCATGTCGGGCATTCTCACGGTTTCCCGAGAAGTTTCGATTTGTCTGGAATTTGTCTGGTAAGCAAAAAATTAAGCTAGGAGCGTGCGCAGATGTGAAAAAATTTTTTCTCATAGGGAGAAGGAGAAAGTTCTATGACGCCAATTTCAATTCCAGACAACCTCATTCGAGTCGATCCTTCTATCGCTATTGAATCTATTCTGAATGTGTTTATTATATATATTTTCGTTTAATTGCAATTCACCTTATTAAATATTCACGGCAGCAGACTTATGCAGATTCATGGATACATTTTTAAGCGGGCGTAAGCGAGCATTAGACGATAGACAAGCATCAACAAGTAAACAGATGAGCGTGGTTCCGAAAATAAAATCAAGAAAATATCCTCAAGAATACTTAAATTTTGGGTTCACTAAATGAAGAAGAAAGGCCCCTGTGTATCATTTGCTCAAAAATGTTGGCGGCAGACAACATGAAACCTAATAAACTTAAACGACATTTGGAAACGCTTCATAGTGAGTACGTAAACAAACCCAGAGAATTCTTCGAATTAAAATTAAAATCATACGTAAAGCAAAAATCATTGTTTAAAAAAACTTTGTCTGTGAATGAAAAAGCTTTAATTGCCTCTTACAAAGTTTCATATAAAATAGCCAGATGTAAAAAGCCTCACACCATTGGTGAAGAGCTTATTTTGCCAGCCTCGATTGATATTGTAGAAATTATATTTGGAGATAATTTTGCAAAACAAATGCAGTCTATACCTCTTTCAAATGATACTGTTGCCGGTTGAATTGCTGACATAGCTGAAGATGTCGAGTGTCAGCTTTTGTCGAAGTTGAGTTACAAATTGTTTTCAATACAACTCGATGAGGCAACAGATAGTAATAAAGATGCTCATTTCATTGCCTATGTTAGATTTTGTGATGATTTGTCAGTAGTAGAAGAATTACTTTTCTGCAAACCAATAGAACTCAAAGCAACAGCACTCGCTTTATTTGCTATCATAAATGAGTTTATGAACGAGGCAAACATAGAATGGAAAAATTGCGTCGGAATATGCACGGATGATGCTCGTTCTATGTCAGGAAGATTCCAAAGTATTCAAGCACTTGTTAAACAAAAATCGCCACAGTGCGTCTGGACACATTGCATGATCCACAGAGAAGCTTTGGCTTCCAAAGAAATGAGTCCTGGTTTGAATATTGTGTTAACTACGGTTGTAACAGTAGTATATGGGGGGGGCTAGAGGACACTCAAAAAATGCTATATTTCTTGCAAAATAAGACCTATTTTGCAAGTTTTATAGCTGTTTTTTGATAAAAAACTGTAAAAATAGAGCATTTTTCATTTTTAAAATTTATACAAAAAAGTGTTTTTTTCATTCAAAAATGATGTCTTTTTCACTAAAATATACAGTATTCTTAGTGTTTTTAAGCTGTTTTTGATGAAAAATAGAGCTTTTTTTCACTTTTAAAATTTCAACAAAAAAATTTGACCTACCAATGAAAAAATGAACACTAAAAAATGCATTATTTTTATGTTTTTAAGCTGTTTTTATGATAAAAATTTAGTTTTTATAGATGTTTCATGATAAAAAATAGTGTTTTTTTGATATTTAAAATTTGAACGAAAAGTTATGTTTTTTTATAAGAAATGTTATAATTTTGTAAGTTTTTGAAAAGATAAAATAAAAGCCAACGTATGTGTTTTTTTAAAAAGATAAAGATTTAAACTTCTTCCAACTCGTAATCATAATATTTGTCATTTATTTTACCTTTGTAATTGAATAGATAATTATTTTTATTTATTTTCTTAATTGCTTTTTCAGATAAATCACCATGACAAGAACTTAAGTAAAAATCTTTTTCATTATCGTTTACTTCTAGTTTTGCAATTAATGAAGATCCAAATTTTGTTTTGATTTTTTTCAAAGATATCAAATTGTATTTTCCAACTTCTAAATCTCTCAATTTAAAAGTTTCAGGATATATATTCTTTTTGATGTTGTTGAATTCTTCCATTTATGATATTTCATTTTATTAAATGGTTTTACGTTTTCAAAAATATTTTCTGAAGATATTTATTTATAATGTAATAAGATGTTTCATCTACTAGTTCAAGTGCTTTTTCTCTAATATCCTTATTTTCAACTTTTAAAATTAGTTCTGTTATTTTTTCAATATATTTCATTATTAAATCATCAATTCCAGATCTGTCATGTTTTTTATTGATTTCAATTAAATCGCTAATCACTTTTGAAAATTCAATTATTTCTTCACTGATATCTAAGTTCTTTATTTCTTCCATTTATAGCATTGTGTTTTTTAAAAGGGTTTTCTTATACTGACAACATTTATACAAAGAACACATAGGACCTAATATTCTAGGACATTTAGGTATATCAAGATCAATAGCTGATATATTTAATTCCTTAAATATTTTTTTCTCAATTGTTCCTCCTTTATAAGCAAATCTACCACCATATTCATCATGCAAATATAGAATATAATTTTTAACATTTTCATTACTAATCCATAGACTTTTATCATCTGGACATCTTTTAAATCTAAGACCGTGAATTTCAAGAGTGCATTTACGAACGATATTCATTTCTTGTTCTGTTAATTCACAATTGGGTGTAAATACTTGAATAGTTTCAGAAATTGGTTCTGTTAAATGCGTCCAACTAATTTCTCTGACAATTATTTTATCTGGAAGGATAAATCCTTGAATATTGAATATCAATGATATATCAGTCATTTTATTTTAAATGCATTTTTATAAAAGGTTTTGAATAATTTAAAATCACCTACCCCAGATCTGGAGGGGGTGATTTTAGAAATAAAAATAAGAAAGAATAAAATAAAAATTTTGAAGATAAAAAATATGAAAGATAAAAAACTAAAGATAAAAAATAAGAAAGATAAAAATTATTGAAGATATAAAAATTAAAGATACAAAATATAAAAAATATTAATATCCAAAGGGAACAGTATTATAATCATCTAAGATTCTACGTTTATCAAATCCAAACATATATCTCTTATTTGATTTAACACTTGAAATATCTCTATTTTTTTGTATTTTAAACTGGTTAATTTCAACATCTATACAATCAGTTTCACCTGTAATTATTTTCATTCGGTGATCAAAATCTAACATTGTTTCACTCTGATAAGACATTTTAAATCCTTTTACTTTTCCATGTACAGAACTATCATTCAATATATATCCATAATCTTTACTAGCTCCGGATATCCAATATTTCATGTATTTATCATTTCCAAGTTCATCTGTCCAATCTCCTAACATACATCCTGTTTCAATATCTTTGGTTCCATCATCTATGTAAACAACACTATCTGTATCATAATATATAACTTTTTCTTTTAATTTATTTAACATTTTATATAATCGTATTCTAGCAGAACTGGTTGTAAATGCAGCTATATAAATATTTGTGTTAAAATTATTTTTCTCATATTGTTCTTTCATTTTGTAACTCATTTCTACGCAATCATCATTCATAAATACCATGTTTAAATCTTTTATTGTATCATCTAGTATAATTCTATAAAAATCTTCAATCTCTATTACGTATTCAGTTTGTTTCATATTTTTTCGCTGTCCAAACTTACCCCATAAAGAGTTCAAACATATTTTAGCTATAAATCTCAAACCTGGATTTTCTTCGATGTTTTTCAATTTTATTCCTAATTTCTCTTTAACTACTTTCTTATATTCCTTTTCATTTTTAAAGTTATTTTTCCATTTATCACATGTTTCGAGTTTAATTTTTAAAAACAGTTTTACGTACTCTTTGAATAATTCATTTGATTTATTTTCAAAGTTCCAAACTTCATAAATATTCGTTATTTTATATCCTTTTTTAATAGCTAATTTCATTTCATCTGTAGTCCAAGTACCTGTGAAACATCTTTCGTTATCACTGTGTTTACATTCCGAATTTCTGATAACGTAACAATCTTTACATTTCTTTTTATCTAAAGATGATTTGAAATGCTTACATTGAATGGTTTCTGAACATGATCTACATAATGAAAACAATAATTTTTCTCCTTTATAAGGTAGTACAGGATTATATAATTTACGAGGTGGTAGTACTTTACATTTTATTAAACCATACCAATTTTTATTATATTTTTCAGGGTTAAATATTTTTTCAGGATGACCAATTGGATAATAATCAAAGTAATTAACTGTTGGGTATAAAGAAGTTACATCTAGATATCTTCCTTTTTCGTTTGCTTTAAATTCATATTTTAATTTAGTAGGTTCACATCTACCACCATAAAAAGCATCTCTAGGATTTAAAGGTTCAATGAATTCTCTTTTCCATTCTTTTTTCATGTATTTTTTCATATCTTTATTACTATCAAAAGCACATTCCCATATAGTTATTAATTCATATCCTTCTTTCATTATTTTCTTATTAATCTTTTTAGTTCTTTTATATAAATCTTTCATCAGCATTTGATTTTTAAGATTCATTTGTGTACCAGAAAAACAATTTTTACATCCATGCCAATAACAACCATTGAATTGAAAAACTGTATTTTCATGAAATCCATCCACTTTATAAGTTTTCTTTCCTAATTTCAGTTTTTTCTCTCCTCCATTCAAAGCATGTTGAATATTAATATTTTCCTTCTTTGAAATATAATCTAACCAAGCAATTGATTTTTTACTATATTGATCTTTATGAATTACATCATTATCAATAGCTATAGTATCTTTTTTCAAGAATTTATCTCTGTAAATACCCATACATACACCAGCTAATGTTACATATTTAAAAGGATCTACATTAACAGTTTCTAAAAATAATCTTCTCAATTCCAAGCATCCTTTTCTTAAAATATCTACATCTGATCTACAATATTTTATAAATTCTTTTTGAAAATCAAATGTTTCATTTTTAACAGAGTTATACCATTTATTAAAATTATTTCTTTCATTCGTAACCATTGTATCATATCCATAGTAATATTTATCAGGATATTTACCAACATAGTTTTGATTACTTTTGGTGTTAAAAAGATGTGGAAAATATCCTTTTGCTAATTCAGTTAATCCAAAAGTTTTGGGAAATTTTTTAAGTGGTATCATTGTGAAATTAATAGAATCAATAAATCTTATATTGTAATCAGGAGAATGCATATAAGTTAATTTATTACCTTGGTATATAGTAAATACTTTAATGTTATTTTTAAAGCAATACTTAGCTAAAAATTGGAAATCAAATCCTTTTCCGTAATGAGCTAAACAGGTATATCCATAATGATAATCTTTAAATAACCAACCACAAAATTCATTTTCATCTTCAAATATTTTTTCTTTACCTTCATAATCATGACATATTAATAGATTAACTTCATGAATTCCAGTTTCTTGAATTGTTTCAAGATCAAAGAATATATATTTTTCAGTGTAATCAGATCTACATGTTTCACACCAATCTTTTTGATCTCGTATGAAAGTAGGACACTTCTGTTTACACATACCTCCTTTTGAACTCTTTTGTTTCATAAAGCATTTATGATCATTCATTACCCATCTCCAACAATTTTTACATCTCAGTTCACCACATTTATGATCCTTACGTTTTCTTTCTAAACTACTTATATTCCTTTTACACTTTAAACACTTCCATAATATTTTACAGACACTGTAACCTTTATTATCTTTCTTTTTGTGATTTTCAAAACATTCCTTACCTATAAATTTTCTATTGCATTTATTGCAAAATATTTCATCTCCTTTACAATCAGAATTTTGAACAAAACATCTATTACATTTCAAAGGACATTTGTGACGATTAGTTTTCTTAAATCCTATTTTACAGTAATTACAATAATTATCTTTACCTAAAAATCCTGTAATAGAAGTAATGACATTAAAATGATTTTGAATCTTGTATATGTAAATACATGTAGATTTATATTCTCCAGAATATAAACTTTGATTACAGTTTTCTCTACAGTAAATATTAATTTGAATATCTAAGAACTGTTCAAATATTTTAACCTCTTCTAAGCTACATATTTCTAAAGGAATATTACATAAATTATGTAGTTTTACAGCTAAGGTTTTTTGTAATAAACGACCTTTTCTGATATATGTTATATCATTTTCTGTTAGTTTTTGATGATTTAATTTATCACATAATAATTTCGGATTTTGAACAGCTAGAGCAGTGACAATAGATCTAGCTAAACATATATTATCATTATTTTTTATTTGACAAATACTTCTTTTCTTTGAAGGATCTGTTTCTGAATACATTTTTAATGATTTATGTCTACCTCCTTCTGGTAGTTCAATTACATGAAAATCAAAAATACATTCAGTTATATCAAGTTCTTTATATTCAATCTTATTATTTAATGTTTCTAAATATACTTCGTAAGCATCTTTAGTTGACATCATTTTAGGATGAAAAGGAGCACTTAATTTTGGATTATGTACGATTATATCAACTTTACCATTTTTATTACCTATAGCTTTTCTAAATAAATCTGATAAAATATTAAAATATTGTACAGGTTTAATTTTATTAATCTCTACAATCTTATAAGTTTTTCTATGAGTCATATACTTCTTTATATATTTACCTTTAAGTTCTACAATTTCATAATCAGGTTTGAATAACTTATTTAGTTTTACTTCTTTTTTAATTTTTTTACTTTTTACAGGTTCAAAATCTTTAGTATCTTTATTAAATTTTAAATTATATGAATCAAATAATTTTTTAATATTTTCTCTTCTCTTTGGATATTTAATAAATATTTTCTTTTTACGATCTAAATAATCAGAAGTATCTAAATCTAATATATCTGTTAATACTTGTTTATAATTTCCAGTTTTTCTAATATATGATATTATAGATTTAATAATATCATTCTTAGATTTACTTTTGCTTTTTATTTTTAAATCTTTTATAACATTTTTCAATTTTTGAATACTCAAAGTACTCAAAGCATTCTCAATATGAACAAAAGCCATACTTGTATTGAAATAAAAAACAAGGAATTTTTTATTTCTTTTTATTAGAAAGTATTTTTATAAAGGGATTTCAAAAATAGAATTTTTTATTTTCTATTTATTAGAAAGTATTTTTATAAAGGGATTTTAAAAATAGAATTTTTTATTTTCTATTTATTAGAAAGTATTTTTATAAAGGGATTTTAAAAAAGATAAAATGTTTTAAA
>JAPDSC010059509.1:19484-30859 GCA_026290005.1 Latrodectus geometricus
ATTTCATTAACAGCCATTATATCTGCTAATAATTTTTTGTGTATTTTGCTCTTCTCATGTCTCGCACGATGCCAAAGGGTGTAGTACCTACCACAAATACAGCGCTCAGATTGAGAATAAATATCTTTGGTACACTGTATACAACGCGACATCCTTTTCTTTATATGCATATAAAATTCTTCTTCATTCTTTTTTATCTTACAATCTCTACAAATCATTTCCATTTATTATGGTTTATTTTTTTAAATAGAAATACTTTATATAAATTATGATTTGAATAATTTTTAAGTAGCCTCAAATTGAGGCTACCTATAAAATAAAAAAAAATCTCTTTAAAATTCTAATGTTTTAAAATTTTTAAAAAATCATTATATACAGACGTATTGTTTCAGTACGTCCAGATTTATTAATAAAATATGTATTTGAATGTATGTTTTCTATTATTATTTATTAATATTTTAGAGGCTGTGTTTCACGGCATCCTATAAAATAAAAAATTCTCATTAAATTTCTAATCTTTTAAAAATTCTAAAAAGTCATTCCATACAGATACATATTTATTTTCCTTAACTTTTAAATTATTTTCAATTCCAAAATATTCACAAATCTTTTTCATGATATACAGATATTTTATAGTTTTTTTGTAATAATTAAAATCTAAAAATTTGTAAAACATTTCATCTGCTTGTGTTGTAAAATTTAAATTATGTTTTCTTTTCAGTTGTTTAAAAAAGTTTATTCTGCTTGCATATCTCTGTTTTAAAAATGATTGAATATTTACATTATAATAACTTTCATCTTCTGAACTATCATAAGTAATATCTTTCTTTTGAATATTTTTAAAAACTTTTAAATATTGATTTGGTACAGAAATACTATTTTCTTCATCACTAGAATAATATATTTTTTCAGCTTGAATAAAATCATCCATTTATATATTTTCTAATTTTAAAATATAGATGGAAGCACTATTCATTGAAAAACTGTTATCAGTTGTAAGAGCAAAGTTTAATAGATATGGTTATTAGATAAACCCAAAAAAAAGTTCCTCTTTCAGGTCCCAGTAGCTTAATGGTTAGAGTAACTGAATAGCATAAATTAATCCTGAGTTCGAGCCCTGCTCGCTCTTCTAAATAAAATAAAAAGTTAGAATGAGTTGATGCAATTAAGATAGGGCTCTTTACATAGAACCAGGAAATGTAAAAACTGGGACCGAGATGTAAAAAGTGTGGTGGACTGTATGGCCCTCTGCTTGGTGCTGGCACCCCCCAAAAATAAATATTATAATTTCAAGTTAAAGTCCACCCACTGAGAGGGCCTTTTGCTATTTTTTTCTAAATTTATTTATTAATTATATTAATATTTATCTAGTAAATATATTTTTTAATTATTAAATATATTTATTTTAAATAATTAATATATAAAAATATATAAATCTTTTTCTTTTCTAATAATTCTTTTAATACGCAATGATTCTCTTAATCTATAAACCCAAACATCTAACAAATCACAATTATCTTCAAATTCTTCAAATATATCTTTAAATATTAATTGCTTAAAATAATGTAATTTCAATATTCTTTTTATATGTAATTCCATTATTCTCATATTATCATAACTATCTAATTTAAAATCTGGCCGTCCAAAAAATACAACTATATGATGATTTTTATGTCTTAAATTATCATATTCTAATTCTATTCTAAATGTAAATAGATTGATATTCAATAGTAATACTTTTGTAATATTTTTTTCAAACATATTTATTTAAATATAAAATAGTGTTCTCTTATAGTGTTTAGATATTAAAAAGGAAATCTGGATTTTTTAATGCTATCAAGTTATGTAAATCTGGAGGTAAGAGATTTAAACATTCTAAGGAATTAATACTTTATTATAGTAAAAAAGGAAAATATTTTATGAAAACAGACCCGGACCGAATTCGGTCCAGGTCAAATCTACTATTAACTTGTTTTTTTACAAAATAGACCCCGCTTGAATTCCAGCGGGGTCAGAGTTTATTACACATTTAATTAAAATTCTAGAGCAACCAATATCGGTTGTTGAGAATTCTTATAAAATTTTATAATCAATTTATTTTTCAATTTGAAAAGTATTTATAAAAATGAATTACTATAAATGACTTCTTTAAAGGACGTATGCTATGAACAAATTAAAGACAATTTTTGGTATGGATTGTTTGGAGATTTTAAATTGATAATAGATAAAAATACTGGATTTTTCAATGCTACAAAGCTATGTAAATCTGGAGGTAAACAATTTAAAAATTGGTTAAGAAATAAAGAATCTAAAGAATTAATATATTATTTAAATAAAAATTCTCAGAGCCCAAATACGAGCTCTGAGAATTCTGATAAAATTTTATATAAAGTGGAAGGTAGTAGAGCAATTAAATATAATTTTAATGGTACTTATGTTTCAAGAGATTTAATTACTAATATTGCTTGTTGGATATCTCCTGAATTTTCTAAAAAGGTAAATGATATAGTAGTTAATTATTATACTAATGAATTCAATGAAAAATATAAAAATAAAATAGATAAGATAAAAAATAAATTAGAAAAAATTAAGAATAAAAATTTAGAATTAAAAAAGATGAATAACGAATTAGAAATTGAAAATTCAGAATATAAAGAATTAGAAGAAGATATATCTATTAAAACAATTAGTGAGGCTAAAAGACATGTATTTCTATTAATTGAAAAAAATGAATCAAACTGTAAATATCCATATTATGCAATGAGAACTCAAAGGAAATCTAAAAATCAACATATAACAAAATTAAAAGAAAAATATCCAAAATTAAAAGTAATTTATGAAATAAAATATAATCCAAATTCTATTAATTTATTTAATAGGGTTAGAGAGCATATAGATAATATAGAAGTATATTTCAATGGTATAAAATTATTAAATAATTATACAATTGAACAATTCATAATGGATATTGAAAAACTAAATAAGATAAAAACTAAACGTCAAAAGATAAATAATTCATATTTTTAAGTGATCTGACAACGGCCCGAATTCGGGCCACTGTCAGAAATGAAATAATTTATGAAATTAGAATAATTTTTTATCTCTTAATAACAATTCTTGGGGGGTTAGAATTCTCCCTACCCAAAATTATCATTTTTAAAGGGGTGGGTGATTTACCCACCCCTTTAATTTTGAATTAAATCTTTTTTATTTATCCAACTATTATATTCTTCTGGATAATTTAACCACTTTACAAATAACTTGTTTCCTTTCTTTTTTATTATTTTTTCAATTTTATATATATTATCTTTTTTATCATATTTAACTAATTCATTTTCATAATAAGTACCTTTAATTTCTTCGTTGTTTAAATCTCTTATTCTATAAGTAATTGGATCTGTTTTTAACACTTCAGATATTATAAAAATTTCATCTGTAAATGTAGGATGATAACCTCTTGTAAAAGTTTCTTTATATTTGGAAATTCTTACTTTATCACCTTCTTTAAATTTTGGTTTTCTGATAATTTTTTTAACATACAAATTATTGTATACAATATTTTCATTTTCTTTTTTACTTGCTTCTGTTGGTGTCATTTTAATAGATCTATGATAAGAGTTATTATAATTGTAAACTAATTTATCTAATACATCTATATATCTCTTTATATTATTAGCTGCTAAATATTTTCTTATTTTTACATTTAAAGTTCTATTGAATCGTTCAACTACTGAGCATTTAATTTCTGTATTATTAGTACCAAACCATTGAATATTATTTTCTGAAAAGACTTTTTGTGTTAAAGAAGATAAAAATTCCAAACCATAATCAGTTTGTATATTTGATGGTCTTCTCTCTTTGAATATCTTTTTAAAAGCATTTGTTACTTCCTCACCTGTTTTTCTTTTAATTGGAACAGCCCATGCATATTTACTAAATATATCTATAACAGTTAATATGTAATTGATACCATCATTATATTTACTAAAAGGTTTTATAAATAATAAATCTGCTTGCCATTGATCATCAATATTTGAAACATAAATCCTACGTCTTTTAAATTTACGAATAATTGGTTTATATCTAGTATACATATCTTGTGTATGAAGAAAATCAGTAATATCTTTTTGAGTAGATTTTGTTTTTCTTTTTAATTCATTGATACCACAATAACCTTTTAAAGGATCATAATATACATCTTTTAAGATGGTGTTATTTGTTTTTTTAAAAAAA
Organism: Latrodectus geometricus; assembly: GCA_026290005.1. Lineage (NCBI taxonomy): Eukaryota > Metazoa > Arthropoda > Arachnida > Araneae > Theridiidae > Latrodectus > Latrodectus geometricus. Next base: position 23,718 of record JAPDSC010059509.1, read on the forward strand.
CACTTTTCTTTGAATTACAATTGACACAAATTCCTTTCATCATAGGTTTTCCATTTTTAGATGTAGTAGTTATAACGTCTTTACTATCTGTATGAGTTTTACATTTTAAACAGTAAATGAGTGAACCCATTCCAAATGTCTTTTTTGCTTTAATGATTGGTTTAATTACAGCTCTTGCTTGTCTTTCTCCTAATGGATAAAACCCATTAGTTGGATTTTCAATATCATCCAAACCATCTAAAAATTTTTGATCTGCTATATGTCTTTGTTTTGTATCTTTTGTTTTACTATATTCTATATCATGTTGTTTGCAAAGTTTATCTACCCTATTTATTCCAGGATCTCCTCTTTTTAATCGTTTATCTAATTTTGTAAAAGGTCCACAATATTGGTATCCTGGTATATGCATTTCAGGAGGATTTAATTTATCTTGTAGAAAACCAACAACATCACCTCCTTTCTTACACTTGCAATTCTTTTTATTACACATTTATTTAGATATAAAATTATTTATCAACATATTTATAACCATTTAATTGAGTCTTCTTTATATATTTTTCTATAGGAAAATATTGTAAGGTTTGAATATATTCATCTTCTCTCATATATACTTCTGGTTCAGTCAAATTGTTTGATTTCAATAAATTTAACAGCTGCTTATAAAACTTATAAGCTTGTTTATATTCACTCTTTTTAGCAGAAATATTTAAAGACTTATCAATTATTTCAATGACGCCTGCTGTAATACTCAATGCTGATAAGGGAAGAAAAACGAATCCAGATAAACCAGATGCACTAAATAAAAATTTACCGACTGATAAGGAAACACTCAATTTATTCATTAGTTGATAAGACTTTCGATATATATAAACTCTCTTTTCCAAATATTCTTCCATTTATAAAGGCTCAAAATTTCTTCGATATCTCATATTTAGATTTACTAAATCCAACATAAAGAAATCAAAACGTTTTTGAATTGCTTTCTTGTATAATTTTTTAAATTCTTCATTAGTAAGATTTCCATCAATTTCTCTAATAATCTGTTGGATTTCTCTAGGTTGTAAACTAAAGAAAATAAAATAATTACAATTCTTTCTTATATTAATAGGAGTAGAATAATATGATTGACTCAGATAAATAATGGATGCATTTTTCTTTCTTCCTCTGATAAACAATTCAGCTATATCGCTTTGATCTTTTTCAGTTATACAATCATCAAAAATTACTAGATTTTTCATACACGGATCTAAATCATCTACTTTTATAAATTGTTTGGAATCAGAAGAAAATAATACTTGTTCTTTTTTATATTTATTAAACAATTCCAACAATAATTCTTTTCTCTTTAGGTTCTTACAATTTACGATATCTTCTCTTTCAATATCATTAAACATTGTAAAATTTTCTTGCAGTGTAATATATTTTGGTTCATAAATATCTTTGGCACATACAAACAAACCATCAAATTTTAAATAGTCATATATTAAATTAACAAGCAAATTAGTTTTTCCTGATCCTGAACTACCTACAATTAAAAGTCTAAAAGGATGTTTTGGTAATGAAGGATTTTGATTTTCATCTGTAAATTCTTCAGGTTCCGTATAATCTTTTATTTTTATCATTTATTTATTTTTAAAATATCTACTAGGAGTAAAAAATAATCTACTAGGAGTAAAAAATAATCTACTAGGAGTAAAAAATAATTTACTGATAAATAAATGAATATTATTGAACGTGAAAGAAATAAGAAATTAAAACAACAGATTAGAAACGAGTTAGAACTAATAAAATTACAATCTGAAAAAAGAAAAAATAACGAAGTTAAACTTGAATCCGATTTAGGTATTCAAAAATCTTTAAAAGAATTTCATAAACCTGTAATTGAAAAATTACAAGACCAGGAAACTTCAAGAAAACAAAATCTTGAAAGTATTCAATATGCTATAAAAGATTTAGCAGATAATATGTCTTTTATACCTCAACATGAATCATCTAAACAATTGGAATTAGATTATTCTTCAGATGCAGGAAAATTAATGGAAAAAGCTGAAGGAATAATAAGGTTGAATTTTAATAAGGATTTAGATTTTAACTTACTTAAAAAAGAAGGATTAGAATTACCTTCTGAGCTTTTAAATAAAACAGATGAAGAGTTAGAGGAAATAATTAAAACAGCAAAATCTAAACGAGATGATTATAAAAGACTTAAAGGAAATTTAACTAAAAACAGAAATTATGAGACTAGTGAGAAGAAAAAACGAAATATACAAGATAATATAAATATAACCGATTATAATATGAATGGTTTAAAAATGTACATAAAAGCATTGAATACTCTTAAAGCAGGAAATGAATATATAGGCAGTGGTATAAATAAATTAGATGAATTAACAAGTAAAATATGCAAGGGTTCTAAGTCTAAAAACATTTATAATCAAATAGTTATTACATTAGATAAACTTTTAAAAGAAGGAACATTAACAAGTGATTTTGTAAAAGAATATTATAGAAAATTTTTACTTTAAATAAATGTATGTAACAAAGAAAGTTTATTTGAGTGATAATCAAATTTCAAAATTAAAATCTGGATATAAAAAAGGAGAAGAAGTTTCATTGCAAATAGATAAAAGTAAAACTCCTAATTATGATTTACATCTTACCAATACACAAATCAATCAAATTGCAAAAGGTAAAAGAATTACAATTAGTAAAACTCAATTACAAAAGACTGGAGGTTTTTTACCATTCTTGATTCCTATTCTAACATCTTTAGGACTTGGAGCTGCTAGTGGTGCAGCTGGATGGGGTACTAAAAAATTATTAGATAAAATTTCTGGATCTGGGATTAAAAAAAAACGTTGTGGAAAGGGGGTTTATCTTCCCTCGGAATATCTAACAAAATAATAGATGAAAATATGAAAAACGAAAAAGGATTTAGAGGTACATTTACTATAGATATGCTACCTAAAAATATAAGAAAATTTGAAAATGGAATTATTAATTTAGATGTATCTACAGGTAGTGGAACTCATTGGGTTTGTTATTATAATGATCCAATATATGATTTTGTAGAATATTTTGATCCCTTTGGAGAATATGAATTTGAAAAAATAAAAATAAAAAATGATTTTCTTCCTAAAAATATTGTAAATTATTTAAAATCTTCAGGAAAAGAAATTCGTTATAATTCTAGTTTTTTACAACAACCTACATCTGTAAAATGCGGTTTATATTGTATGAAATATATAACTGAAAGAAATAAAGGTAAATCACCTATTGATATTTTATATTCATTTACTCAAGAACCTAGTATTTCCAATGAAAAAATAGTTACTTATAAATAAATGAAGTACCTCATTTTAGATTCCAAAAATGCTAGTAAATCAGAAGATTTTACTATTGAATATTCTAACCCTTTTAATTTTAAGGAAATAGCTCTTCAGTCATTTTCTATGTATATTTCATGGAATAATATTACTGAGAAGAATAATAAATTTTCATATTTTGATGGTAAGAAATGGATTGAATTTACTATTCCAAATGGTCATTATAGTATAAAAGGTTTGAATCGTTATATGGTTAAATACTTTGGTAATGATTCTCCAATATTATTTGGAATTATAGAAGAAAGACAAAGATTTGCAATTAAATTAAAAGAACATTATAAAATTGATTTATCCAAAAGTGAATTGTACAAAATTTTAGGATTTGAAGCAAAAATATATGAAGATGCAGAACAAGAAGGTAAATATATAGCAGATATAGCTAATGGAAATGATAATATTTATATTCATTGTGATATAGTAGATGGTGCTTATATAAATCACTTTCAATCTGATGTGATTTACTCATTTACAACTACAAATCCTCCTGGAAGTTTATATTCTAAAGAATTTGATAAACCTATATTTTTTCCTGTTAAATCTGATTCCATACATAGAATAAGAATGAAAATTACAAATCATCGAGGTGAACTAATTGGTTTAAATAGGCAAGAGGTACAATACAGATTTATAACTAAATAAATGAACAAACACAGATTGTACAGAAAGAGTAAAAAAATAGAAGGAAGAGGTTTCTTTTCTGATTTAATAGGTGCTATAGGAAAAGAAGCTAAACCTATTATACAAGAAAAATCTAAAGATTTCATAATAGAAAAATTAAATGAGATTTTATCAAAAAAGAAAAAACATGGTGCAGGATTGAAAATTTTTTATCCTAAATAAATGAACAAAATTTATGATTTGAGTGATACCAGTTATTATTATAATAACGAAATTGAAAGCTTTGAATATAGAGAAATTAAACAGGAGAATAGAGATAAAAACAATCCATATGAAAATGCCACATATAATTTCTTTATAAATGATACAAATGCTAATATATTATATTCTGAAGGTTATCTGCAACAAGAAATTAAAATTGTAAAAGGTGATGGAAGCAATATAAATAATGAAAATGTTACTTTTGTAAATGGTGGTGGTTTAATTAATTCGAGCAGATTAACAATAGGAAATACTGAAATTGAATCTACTATTAATTATAAAGCAATCATGAATCAAGTATTAGGATTGATAAATTTCACACCTGAATATTCAACATCTGAAGCTACTAATATGTTTTTCTATATGGATACTTCTGAATATGCTGACAGAAATAATTTCAAATATAATGGAACTTTGGTGGATGCAACTAAAATTACTGATTTTTATAATAACTTTAAAATGAATGAAAAATATAATGATGGATTTGCAAAAAGATGGAAATTCACTAAAGGTAGTCAAACTGTAAGAATATGGATACCATTGAAATACATATTTGACTTTTTCAGAGAATATAAAAAAGTACTTACAGGATTTCAAATTAAAATAGAAATTCAAAGAAACGATAGTAAAAATATGTTATATACAGATATTCAAAATCCTGATTTCAAAGCAGTTGTTGAAGACTTATCTCTCTGGTTACCATATGTTAGATTTAAAAATTCAGCTGCTGTAAAATTCAATCAACTAAAACTATCTGATACTCCAATAGAAATAAATTGGGATCATTATAATATTATCAAATCAAATTTATTTACTAAAAATGCTAGTGGATCTTATAATATTCCTGCTACATCTGATGAAGTTTTAAGTTTATACGTCATTCCTCAATACGATGAAAGAAATGAAAATATGAACCAAAACAACATGATGTTTGATCACTTGGATGTGACAGAATGCTGGTTAATGATTAACAACATAAAAATTCCAACAGTAAGTTATTTCATGGATTTTAATAAAAAACATTATAATCGAATATATACAGCTCTTTTAGAAGCAGGAATGAACAACATAAATGCTGAAACAGGTTGCATGATTGATTATTCAAATTTTAGTAAATATCCTATAATTTGTTTTAATCTAGAAAATCATGAAAATTATACAAACCTGAATAATTTAATGATTGAATTCAATTGGAGATTAAAAAATAATACTACTAAAAATTACTTTTTCTACTTCATTTTGAAAGAAAGAAACAAATGCTCTATGAACATGCAATCTGAAGAAATAACGATGATTAAAACATTGAAAGCATAATGAGTTTATTACATTAATAAATGACAGCTTATTATCCTTTGTTTGATGATGAAATAAAAGAAGGACCTCCAGGTCCTCCAGGTGTAGGATTTAAATTAACAAACGATGGAAATTACGATATAGAAAAAAAGAATTTAAGAAATGTAAATGAACCTTTAGAATTAACTGATTCTGCTACAAAATCATATGTGGATAGAATTCATGAACATTTTAAACAAGACGTTATAAATTTATCAGATGCTTCTCTTATTAATTATGATTCTGATAACTATAATGCAAAACATAAAAGAATTTCAAATCTGTCAGATCCAAAAGATTTACATGATTCAGCTAATATGAATTATGTGAATAAAATTGTACAAGAATTAGAACAAAAAAGTCTAATACATTCAGCTCAAGGTAGTTTTGATGCTAAAGATAAAATAATTGGCAATATAAAAGATCCTTTAAATGACAAAAATGCTGTTAATAAACGTTACTTTGAAAACAATGCTTTAGTTTTAAATAAAAATGTATTTGATGCTAAAAACAAAAGAATAATTAATATCCCAACTCCTACTGATAAATACGATGTTTGTAATAAATATTATGTAGACAGAAAAACACTCATTAATACTAAAAAGAATGATAATATATTAGTACGAGATAACGATGGATTATATGTACCTTCTTTAATTAAAAATGGTATATATAATTTTGGAAATGTAAGACTTACAAATGTTGCAAATCCTGTGATAAATAAAGACGTCGCAACAAAAGAATATGTTGATTCTCAAAATTGCTATGCTACTATTAAAGAGAGATATGCAACATATCATACAGGAGGTTTCAGACCTGTAGAATTTAATTTAATGAGCTCTAAACTATTAGAACCAGATTTAAAACTAACAACTAATATGCATATGAAAATTACAATTTTTTTAAAATCTGATTATCTTACACATAGTCCTTTAATACAGTTACAAATTGGAGAAGATTATATATTTACTAGACCTTTAACAACTGATTCCGAATCTGTTACATGTTTTGCATATGGTAAAAGGAACGACCAAATTAAATTATCAATTGGTAGTGATGGACAATCCAATAAATTAAAACCTTTCTTACATATAGAAAAAATAGATTTCCTTTAAAAAAACACTTACAATGGCTTTTATCTTAACAATTAAAAAAACTTACAAAAACATAGCATTTCTTATTAAAAAACATACTTTTTCCTTTGAATTTTAACTATAAAAAACTCAATTTTATCTAACTTTTATCATAAAACATCTTAAAAAAGCTAACAATACTGCATTTTATAGTGAAAAATCATCACTTTTTATTGAAAAAACACTTTTTTGTTTAATTGTTAAAAATTGAAAATGTTCTATTTTTACAATTTTTCATCAAAAAACAGCTATAAAACTTGCAAAATAGGTCTTATTTTGCAAAAAATATAGCGTTTTTTGAGTGTCCTGAAGACCGGACATATACTACTTGTAACCGTAGTAAATTATATAAAAATGAGACCCCTGAAATCAAGAATCTTTTCCGCACTTTGTAAAGACATGGGTGCAGTAC
>JAPDSC010059513.1:0-22057 GCA_026290005.1 Latrodectus geometricus
AAAAAAAAATGCCACTTAAATTGCAATTTTTTGTTATATCTAAATTAAAATGAGCTTGAGATTTGCGCACCTTTTATAATTGCATAACTTGATGAGATGCGTCACTTCTGAAATTTGCATAATTTTCTTACCATTCCTTCATTGTGTTGCATTTTCATTGCCAATATCTATTTCTCTACAAAAATTCTTCGTGAGTGAGATACACTACTAACTTGTAATTTTTGCAGAGAAGGGAAATAAAATTTATTCATTATCTTAAATTTAAAAGAAAAAAATACTTTTTTTTGTAAGAAATTTATAAATATACTTGCATGTACGATTTTTTTTTTTTCGTTAAAAAAATGGGCCTCTTCCCCCTACATTTTTTAACATAAAAAATGAAAAATTATGGCTTTCTTACATAAAATGTTTCGGAAATTTTTCGTAAAAAAAAAAATTTCTTTTTGGTTCAACAGTTGACAAAAATAATAATTAATTACATTTTTCATACATTTGCCTTGGGAGAATCTTTTCTCTGTAAATATTGTTAGTAATTACCATGAATGATAATTTTTTGCGAAAGTGAATTGCACACAAATTAATAAGAAGGCCTGTAATAAAAATAAATACTTCACCACACCTTGCTGATTTTTAGGTAATCAAAATTTTTAAATTATTGTAATTCTAATGCATTGATTGAGATTTTTATTTGTTAACAGATTTAATATGAATTAAGTGTTTTCAAGCATAGCATAGTTAATATATACTGAAATATAATAGTTATAAAAATATTCAAAAACTCAAAGTGTATAATTTTTTAACTATCTATCTCTTCTTCTTTTTTTTTTTTTTTTTTCTTTCTTTCTCCTCCTAAAATGATTTAGTTTTAACCAGAAGATTTAAATGTTAACATTAATAACAGTACTTGTCAACATTATCATCAATATAAATTACATCAATTTAGTAAAACGTAATTTATAATTAAGTTAATTTTTAATTATATTGTTCATTCTAAGAGTAATGTTCTGGTTACTGTAAAATACGTAAGTCCACTTTGTAAAATTGTCAAAACATAAAAAACACATGGTCATCTGGAATAGTATAAGTCTAGGTGTTGAGTTTACCTAAATTATGATTAAGTATCCCAGGTCATATTAGGGAAACGGACCCAAAATATAAGTTTAGTTCTGATGAATTTAACTGCTGGCGTAATACAATCGACCAAAGAAAAATTTCCCAAGGCAAACACCAAACATATACGCTGTCATCTGAAAGATAGAAAATTAATCTTATTCTGTTCTCCAGAGCACCTGTTGTTAAAAGTAGTTATCTTTATGTGTTCCAGAACACTATTTCAAAATTCTCTTTGTACCACATTAATCTAACTGATCTGTGAGACTTTATGATCCATGGCTAGTAGGTGATGCCATGACAATGGTTTTTGAGAAGACGACTTATTTAGCTGCTACTTGTGTGTTATTTTTCCGGACATCGTATAAAATATTTTACATGGATGTCCAAATATTTGGGGAAGGTATTATATTTATAAATTTTAAGCAAATGTTTTAAATTTTCCCTTATGATTATATGAATTTTCATGGCGACATCATTTGAAGAATAAAGGATTTTATGCACATTTAAAGATTTTTAATTTATTTGAAATAATTTAGTAATGTTTCTAACATTAATTATATTTTGCATCTTCAAATTTTAAACCTGAAATAAATAACATACTTTAAAATACCATAACAATCTATAAAATTTAGCAAAAATATCGCATGCTGTAATATTACAATAAATGCTAAACGAAATCACATGTTTCTATTAATCTTTAGAAATTAATGAGTTAACTTCACTCTATTATTTGTTCTTACTTCGTTACATAAATAATTAGAATAGTTGTATGAAATGCATGATATACACTGCTCAAAACAATTAAAGGATAAATTGCGGTTTTAGGTTGATCTTGGGGAGGGGGGACTTTTTAGCTGTTTGATACATGGTCGACAGACGTAGTTGGTTATATGAGAATAAATTACAAATGTTTGGCAGAAAAAAATGCCTTTTATTGTGAATTTATGTACAAAAGGAAACAAACACAATTTGTGCATACAAGAAATAAAGAATAAGAAAAGGTGTTTTCTTCAAAGGAAATCATTTTCAGTAAGGGGTATGGTTTCCACGGGACGGCCAGCAACGTTGAACACCTTTCAGGAATGGAGTCCATGAGGCTATTAATCACGAGTTGGGGTATTCTATCCCTCTCTTCCAGAAGAGCTCTTTCTAGTTCTAGGAGAGTTTGTGGCGGTGGTTGGTGGCCAGCAACTCGTCTTCCTAGAGCGTCCCAAACGTGCTCTATTGGATTCATGTCTGGAGAACACGCTGGCCATTTCATTCATACGATTCCTTCATCGAAAAGAAAATCCTCCACCAGGTTAGCACGATGTGGTCTGCAGTTACCATTCATTAAAATGAAGTCATCTCCATTTGTTACAGCTTAAGGGACTACAATAGGTCTCAGGATTTCTTCTTTATATCGGCGACCAGTCAGAGGTCCATCTCGAATGATAGAGAGGTCTGTACGCCCATCAATAGAGATGCCACCATACACCAATACTCCCCCACCCCCAAATCTGACACTTTCGGGCACGAACGCAAGATTATTCCTATTGCCACTGTCCCTCTAGATTAAAATACGTCTATTATCAGGATGAACAGAAAAACGGGACTCGTCAGAAAAAGAACATTGCTCCAGTCATTTCTTCTCCAGTTCACATGCTCTGTTACCCTCTCCCTACGGTCGCGACAATGCCTTGATGTTAATTTAACACATACCATCGGTCGGTGAGCATACAGACCTACACCATGGAGCCGGTTTCGGTCAGTCCGTAGTGTCAATAGCCGAGCGAAGGTGCTGTTTCAGAAGAGTAGCGTTCATATTTCAGTGTCTCCGAGCCATTAACATTACATGACGATTTCATTGGGTGTTGTTGCCCGTCTACGACCTTACCCTGGTCTTCGGCCTGCACTTCCAGTCTCCAAAAAACGGTTCCAGATCCTGGAAATCACACATTGGGACACGACAATGGCTTGCGCTACTTTGGCTTGAGTTTGGCCCCCTTCTAACCTACCAACAACTCTCCAAGCTTCTGAATCGGTTAAATGACTTCGCTGTGACATCGAACTCATCGAAACAAAGCAGTGACTGAATGCCATCATCCTTGTCTTCATTGTCTTTTATTCAGTTGAAAGTCAAATTTCATTCACTGCCGCTGAAGTGACGTTTTTTACGTCGAACTCAAAATTAGCATACTCCACAATTTGGTAATCAGAAAAAATTGTATTTGTGATTCTCTTCTTCCATTTTCGTCAAAAAAAATTTCGCTTATATCTTTATTTTGTATAAAATTTACAATATCCTTAAATTGTTTTGAATAGTGTATTAAGAACAGTTATGCTAAAAAAATCAATTTCTTGCAGCCAGTTTTTACAAGTGAACATTTTAATGAAAATGAAAAGCATTTATTACATTTACAATAAACATTTTTTTTTAATATCTATAAATGTTTATGAAATTCACACAGAATATAACAGATTTATTAATAAAAACAAATTAAAGTTATTACTGCTTCATTCTTACAGCATTTTACTAAACAAGCCTTAATTACGACAATTACTTTTTTACAATCAGAAAAAAATAACAACTATTTCATATTGTTTATTTATTTATTTTTTTGCATTATGTTTTTCTAAATAACTTATAATAACTTTCTAATAATGTTTTTTCTGAATAACTCTTTTCACTTTAATGATGTTTTTTGAAGGAGATTTAGAAATTACAATCTTTTCGAAAATAATGAAGGATTTGTGGTACATATTTATCGTGTTATTGTTATTAAAACCATTTTTTTAGTAAAACTGGTACAAATCTCGATTTTTTTTTTTTTTTTCTTTTTTTTGAGTATGTACCTAAACCTATACATTAAAAAACATACAACGTGAGTGAATTTTCCATTAAAAATCTATAAAACTTCAATATTTTCTAGAATTATGATACAACTTTAGATTAAAAGTAAATTTTAAATATGCCTCTTAAATTAAATAAAAATAATTACGAAATTAATTTCTAAGCAACAGTTAAAGTAATTCATTTTGAAATAAAGCAAAATAACTTAAGCGCAAGAAAATATTACTGAAAATACTTCAACTATTCATTAGAAATTCAAGCATTGTAATTGTAATAAAAAGTGATTGTTTAGATATATACATTTTAAATATAAAAAAGAAATATTATATATTGTTATAAATTGAATGGTGTTGTGCCACCTTAGGCTGCGCACAACATTTTGCATTATAAAATGTGTGAATTATCCATTATACATAAGAAACAACCCTGAATATTCAAAGTTTTGAGTATAAAAATACCCAAATAAACTATTTGACATAAATTCTTGAATATTAAAAATAATCCTAATAAAGAAAACCATGAATATGGGTTTATATATTAAACTAGATTCCGTGTTATTTTAGCTTTTAAAATATTTGTCGTAATTTATATGTTTTATCAAAATTTTAATCAACTTTTACTGAAAATTAAAAAAAAATGATCAAATGATGAATTTCTTATTATATCTGACAATCGTGAGATGCGAAAAAACACTATATACCAAATTTTCGAAATTTTATCGAGATTTATAAGACTCAGTTTTAGTTTTTGGATTTGACAATTCACTCGAACATGGAATTTCTATCTATACAAAAATAAATGCTAAAAATAATTCATTTGTATTGTGTTTGACCATTAATAATATACTTTTTGAGATAAGAAACCAAGAATAGTCTTGAATTTCTTAAGCTCGGCCTGACTAAAATATGGACAGAGTATTATTAAAAATTATTTAATTTTAAAAAATTCTAATTATTCAAATTATGAAGCTCTTTTTTAGTTTTCTATAATAAAAATTTCTTTTTTTGAAAATGTTTTTGATTCTAAAATAGGCCAATTTATAGCTTCTGAAGTATACGTTTGATTTCTTTTAGCAAAATTTATATTTATTTTATTTAACTTTTGATTCACAATAAGGGAACAGCTTGCTTAGGAAACAGTGAATTCATGTATGTTTTTCTGGAGTTTTCATAGAGGTATCAAAATTAAAAATAAATTTTGAGAGAATCATTGTGTGAAGTTACGCACAAATTCAGGGATGATGCGATATATTTATTTAATAATATCAAAGCTATAAAACTATATTTTCTGACTTTTAAAACATGCAATATATTAATTTTTACCTTAAATTATATTTATCTTTTAAGCATTTGAAACAGATGTTAATAAACGAAATATTAGCTTAAACAAAATATTCTATTCATTATTCTATAACTTTAAATATATCGGTGGTGGAAAAAAAATTATGTTATGCGCTGCGTATTACTTTTGTTACAAATAGTATTCACTTTTAACAAGCAAAGATAATTTGTCAAATAAAAGGGAGATGAAATTAGTAGTAAATATTTTCTTTTAATCTGAAAATATACATATGTATTAAAATAGTATTTCACTAAGTATTATATAAAAATAATTTTCATAAATAAGAGTGTTAAAGTATTGGAAAATGTTATGTTTTTTTTCTTTTGATTTAGTTATGAGGAACAAAGGAATTGCTATTTTCATTAAGAAACTGTTCTGAGAAAATTTAACAGAAAATATTCCGCGTGTTTGACAAAAAATCTTTTTTAGAAATCACAGATTACTTTGATTTTCCCCATAAAATTATCTTACTTAAAAATAGAATTTTACTTTTTAACTTTTTATATTTTTCGAAGTTTTTTTTTTTTTAGTAAGGAGCAAGCTGTTTCTTTTTTCATTATTATTTTCTTTCATCTGTTTTGAGACTACAACAACATGCTTTCAAATCCCTAATTCATCTTTTCAAATTGGCGAGACTATTTTTCCAAGTGCGCCAATTTACCACGAAAAGTATCCACAGTCGCCACTAAGATGGATTGGAAATGAATAAAAAACGAAACGAAGCGAGAAATTCTGAAAAATGATGGAAGACTAGTTGGAGAAGGGTTTATATCGTTTTGCCAATGATTCGTGGCCCGTCGTCTGACCCCGAAGAAATCGTCTAGATGACAGATGCCCAGGCGGGGGCGGATTGTCCTGGAACGAACCGTTTTTTGGAGACTTCTTGTCATTTGTAATTAGTGCTTCTCTGACCTTTCATTCCGTGACACGGTTGACATCGAATTCAAGTCATTAAATGCTCCACAGAGTGTCTAATGTTAATGTGGGAATTGAAGAGTTCTAATTCAGAGAATCTAAAATGTCACTTTAGAAAAATGTTACGTAAAATTAAATTTTTACCATCATACTAAACAATTTACGTTTGTTCATTTGTAGCTATTGATATTTCAAATCCATTTTTGAGAAAAAGTGTATTAATGTCTGTATAAAGTTTTAGCAAAATAATTCTTGAGTTTTTATATTTATTAATTATGTAAATTGTTTCCGCATGTTTGACAAAGCAAAAGAAAAAATTGCTCAATTCATTCATCAAAAAATTTTAGATTCCAACTTGTGTTCATATATTTACTTATATTTTATTGTTTTAAATGGCCTATGACTTTAAAAAAAATGTATCGATACTTTAGAATACATATAATGAAATATGTAACAGGATGTTTGAAAAAAAATTGCAATTTATCTGTAGTTCAAAAAAGTTATTTTTTTTTTTCGAAAAATATTAATTTCGGTTACGCAGTTTTTAAAAATAAATGCAATGTAGTTAATTATAATTTCCAATAAGATATTAAGTACAGTAACAGTTTTAAAAATGATGATGGAATTATTGAAGATATAATAAAATCTCTTTTATTTTGCAACGGTTTTTGCAAATAAAATAATCAATAATTTCTGAAAATTGTCAAAACATTAAAAGTTGGAATTGCTTAAAAATGCTAATTTGAAGCGCAAAACCAATGAAATTCTTAACTATATTTCAAATAATTTATTACTATATCTATATTTCAAAAATAAAAATAAGGGAATAAACATTTTATTGTAATTTGTACATCAGATTTGTGCATTTACATTTCTTTAGTGACAACATTTTTGTCATACGTCTAAAAACACATCTAGACACAGAATTTCATAATTTTGAGCTACTTTTAGAGAATAAAGTCATTACGTCAGCTTGAATTGTTCTCTGCTTGATAACTAGAATTCATCTTTAAAGAATGCTCACTTTACATGAAAGGAAGGACATTGAGTGCTAAGAGTTTTAGCGCTTTTTGATACTATTAGTATCATTGTCATTGGGTATGTCAGAACTGAGTTCATTAACTTCTGATCAAGAGACGAAGGCCTACACCAGCTGGAGTACTTCAATTGGGTGGTAGAAGAATTTCCTTTCTTTTATAGAAGCAAAATAAATGTTATTTTTGAGAGCATAATTCTAGCTTCACAATATGCAATGGATTTATTAATTTCAGACATTAAAATTACATTTACAGAAAATTATGAATTAACTCATTTCAATTGGGTTAAATATTTCTACAAAATAAGATTTAATTGATTGAAATTACACTGATTTTTTATATTCTCTGATACTTTTCTTTCACAAAATTTATAGTTCTAAGATATTTTTCATTTTTTTTTAAATACTTTTCACTTTTTCTTTCTTTTTAAAAAATCAGATAGAATTTTATTCAAACTGTTTTCAACTTCCATAACAGATTTTAAAAGCATATTTTCAGATATAAATTTATAATTTTTCAATTTTTTACATATAAAAGGCAAACTATATTTAAGTATAACAATATCTGTTCTTTTGTATCAATAACTTCATTCGATGTCCTCAGAGATATTTTGTGAATAACTAGATATGTTTCTTAGATAAAACTAATAACATTTGCATCAAAAAGTATAAAATCAAACTCAGTATTGTATCTAGATTTTTCAAGCAATATGAGACATGTAACAGCTCGACTTAGAGGTAAATTGAAGTCTAATTAAATGTCTGACAATTTCATTAATAGTGCCATTTAAACAATTTGATATTTATGATACAATACTTGAAAATTCCTACAAATACAATATCATTTGAAAAGAAAACAAAAACCATTATTGAATCCAAATTCCTTATTAATTGCACAATATGGAAAATTCTTGTTTCTGAAGAGAATCTAAATAGATCGCATAAATCCATTTTTGATTCCAAATTCATCATTAATAGGGAATGTTCTTGTTTCTTACGGCCATCAAAAAAATATATTTGCTGACAGATATGGCTGCCGATATCATCAAATATATTTATATTATCTGTGGTATTTTCTACTATCTCATCGTACATTCATGGATGAGACGGTATTCAAAACCCATGGAGTTTTCAATATTTATGTAGTAACCAGCAATATTGCAAAATAGTGTCAAAATGCGTATTATGCTACCAAAATGGTATATAAAAGAGTTAGAGTTTTATATTTAGAACTCAATCCATTTATTTTTAATTTACGAAATCATTAGATTTATAATTAGAGTCTCTTGATCTGTAAGAGCTAATTAGATTTTTTTCAGATATATACTGCCATTACCAACAATGTGACAATAAAAAAAAATGAAAGAATCGAAATGATAACTATGGTTTCTTTTTCTTCAGTTTATTATTTAAATAGTTTAAAAATATTCTGATACCCTCTTGTCGTATGATACGTTATTCTTAAGATACGTCTTTTTCATACTATTTTCCAACTAATCACCCTCGTTTTCTTCTTTTGTTTTCCAGACCCTAGGCTTATCTTTACAGCTGTTAACGTGTTTAAATTTTTTTAGTCATTGTACTCTTTTAAACTTCAGTTAATTAAACATACAGGATTTTATATGCTTAGGTTGTTGAATTATATTAAATTCTATTTAAGGGAATATACTATAGTTCTCTTTTGGAATTTCAACTTATAAATTTCACGACAAAATGTATTGCAATAAATAAGACTAAGATAATCAGTCTTTATATAGACGTTTACTTATAGATATAGTTAGCTAGAACTTCAATTAATAGTTTAACTAATAAAAATTAGTCATTAAAGGGTCATATTTTTACTTTTTATAACATTTTCAATATATAACATTTTTTAATTAATTTTTTAGAGCTCACTTTAGAAAGTAACAATTTTGTATGACAATTTTTGTCTTGATTTTACTGGCCATATTTCTTTATTATTTTGTCGACTTTATTTTACATAACTTATATGTTTTACCTTCACAAATTTAATATTATTTTAACTAAATTTCGAGTGAAATAAATACAATGGTTTCTTTAAAAAATTATCCTTTAATATTTTAATAAATTAAAAAATACCAATTTTAGAATTTGTTAGAAATTTAAAAGCAAGACAGTTATAGGAATATAATCGATATTTAGATTATTTGGAGGCAAGCAGAAAATTTATTCATATACACTACTGGCCATTAAAATTGCTACACCAAGAAGGTGACATGCTACAGACGTGAAATTTATACGAAAGGAAGAAGGTACTGTGATATGCTAATGATTAGCTTTTCAGCGCATTCAGACAAAGCAGGCGCCAGTAGCGGCACCTACATTGTGTTTAAATGAGGGAATTGTTCAGCCGGTTCCACATACACAAATTGCATTTGAACGTTGTTGCCTGGTGAAAAGTTGTTGTGATGCCTCGTGTAAGAAGGAGAAATGCGTACCAGCACGTTTCTGACTTTGATAAAGGTCGAATTATAGCGTACCGGGATTGCGGTTTATTTTATCGCAGTATTGCTTCTCGCGTCGGTCGAGATCCAATGACTGTTAGCAAAATATGGAATCGATGGGTTCAGGACGGTAATACGGAACGCCATGCGGGATCTCAACGGCCACCTATCACGAGCGGCCGAGAAGACAGGCATATTATCCGCATGGCCGTAATGGATCGTGCAACCACGTCACGAGCCGTGAATCAAGAAACGGGTCGTTTGGAAGACAACAAGTGTCAGCACGAACAGTTCAACGACGTTTGCAGCAGCATGGGCTCTCAGCTTGACGCTGCGTCATAGACAAGAGCACCTTCAATGGTGTGATCAACGACGAACCTGGGCGCACGAATGGTGAGACGTCATCTTTTCAGATGAATCCAGGTTCTGTGTACAGCATCATGATGGTCCCATCCGTGTGTGGCGGCATCGTGGTGAACGCACACTGGCAGCGTGTATTCGTCATCGTCATACTGGCCCATCATCTGGCGTGATGGTATAGGGTGCCATTGGATACACGTCTCCGTCACCTCTTGTTCGCATTGACGGTGATTTGAACAGTGCATGTCACATTTCTGGTGTGTTACGACCCGTGGCTCTACCCTTTATTCGAGCCCTGCGAAACCCTACGTTTCAGCAGGATAATGCCCGACCGCATGTTGCCGGTATTGTACGGACCTTCCTTGATACGGAACATGTTCAGCTGTTGCCCTGGCCAGCACGTTCTCCAGATCAAACGCCAGCCACTACGGTTGATGAACTGTGGCATCGTGTTGAAGCTGCATGGGCATCTGTACCTGTACATGCAATCCAATCTCTGTTTGACTCAATGCCCAGGCGTATAACTGCTGTTATTACTGCCAGAGGTGGTTGTTCTGGGTACTGATTTCTCAGGAGCTATCCAGCCAAATTTTTTGAAAATTTAATCACTTGTTATTTCTAGTATAATATATTTGTCCAATAAATATCATTTTGTTACCTACATTTCTTCCTGGTGTAGCAATTTTAATGACCAGTAGTGTATTTTACTTTCATAAGATATTTTATAAGCAGACTATTTTAGATGCAGCACAGTTTTATAATTATTTAAGAAACTCCCATTTAAATAATAATTTCAATTAGTTGAAAAATTAAAATAAACTTAGAAAGAACAATGTTGAAAAATGAGTGAAAAACAATAGTATTAAATCTTCTTTAAATTCAATAATTGCGAGCAATATATATGCAGTATATAATGTCAAATTATTTAAAGAATACTAATTTTCGCCGTATGATTAATTTAAAAGGTTATTGTATGAGGCAACAAACCAAAGAAACAAATAAAATACATGCATATTGATTATTTAAAAAAAATGTTTTTTTTTTTTTTTTTTAAATCTGTCAATTGCAATGCACAAATATTTCCATATAAGCTCATTTAATGCCTTTACATGGTTCCGATAAGAAGTAATCATATACTTTTAATTTATCTGTAAAATATTTTTACAGTATAGGCATACAAATGAAAAAAACCAATCGCACTAGTAAATGAGCCGCAATCTGATACATCGAAAAATACACTTCATTTGTATAATTACATGATATACTACAACTGCATAATGTGAACCAATATTTTTTTAAACATGAAAAAGTCCAGTTGTAACAAACGGATTGTTTCGTAAATCTCCAAGGAATTTTCTATTTATTCCATATTATAATAAAAATCGCAAATCAGTGTACTATTATCAAATTTTATTTAAAGAAAACTGGCTCTAAAATCAAGAAAATATAAACCTAAAGAAGGATATACTGTTTATTTAATGACAAAAAAAAATACACTATTCTAATAATATATAGATAAAATACCAAAATTGGAAGAATCTTAATCTGTATTTCTGTTTATAAAGAATAAAATAAAATGAATATTATAAAGTCAAGAAAATGTGATAATTTATATAAATGCATATTAAATTAACTAAGCATTGGTAAAAATCTAAACTCAACGTTTATTGTTCATTAGGTACCATATATTTTTCCATAATTTTGTTTGAATTGGAAAGAAAAGCAGTTATGTGAAATAAAGGGCAATTAAAAAAACATCATTTGTTTAGATTGTGTATTTAAATAACCTAAAAAATTATTGAAACCGCAAAAAAACAATGACTGTTTTTTACACATAATATGAATTAATAAGTCGGAATGAAAAGATCTGATTAAATATCAGATCTTTTCATTCAACCGCAAAATGGAAAACAGCAAAAGTAAGCCATAAGTATGGTAAAATCATCAATGTTTACTTCAAATTGAATATTTTAAATAAATATTAATCAGTATAAGATTGATAAAAAATATTTAATTTAAAAGAACTTAAATGTCAGCTGCAAGGAAAAAAATAGGGAAGAAAATAATAGCCATAATAAAATCTTTAATATTTAGTTTAAATTACGTTTGTTTCTAAAGTGAATATTTAGTGGCCTGAACAGAATAACCTGTTTGATTTAATCCCTTTTTTAAATAAAGAAAAATCAGAATTAATCGCCTGTTTTCTTAGGAAACGTCATTTCAACTAATTTCTTTCATGTGTCTTACAGAGAATAATTTTTTCATCCTTGAAAATATAGGTTACAAATTCAAACTTGAATTGAGTAAATAAGCTTAAATAAGCACACAATCTATTTACATAACCACAATTTTGCCTTCACCCTGACTATCACTC
The DNA here is from genome assembly GCA_026290005.1 of Latrodectus geometricus. Taxonomy (NCBI): domain Eukaryota; kingdom Metazoa; phylum Arthropoda; class Arachnida; order Araneae; family Theridiidae; genus Latrodectus; species Latrodectus geometricus. Next base: position 12,438 of record JAPDSC010059513.1, read on the forward strand.
TTGAACCAAATTAATCTCACATTCTTTTTTGTTCATGTTCTCAGCACCAACTTCAACTCCCAATCTTTCACGGTTATGACGCATAAAGGCCATTTCTCATTCTCCAAACACATTCGTCATGCTCGTAAAAGAGGATCGCAGAAAAGTAGATCGAGTTGCACATTTTTTAATTTGCTTCAACAACCACCCACAGACCCGTTAACCATTATACTGCCGTATCTGTCAACTCGTTGATTTGTTAGGAGTTAACACGCAATTCGAGATTTCGTCCACACCCCCACGCAGAGATCCTACAACTAAACTGGAGATTAATTCCTTCGTGGAAAATAATTTTCCTCCCCATTTCTCATTTTTTTCTCTCCTAGGCTCGATATTTTGTTATGGTTACTGATGACTCCAATCAGTCACTTGGCACTTTGGAAATAGAAGGATCCCGTGATTGGACGGATTTGCTGGTTCGAGGTTAAATAGTATGAAAAAAATTGGGTGCCGAGGGTAATTGCAGGACGACGTAATCAGACTCAAGAAGTGAGAAAAAAGTATGGAGGATTATTTTTATAAGACATTACTAGTTTTCAACGGAATGATTCTTCTTCGTCAAAATAAATGTTCTGGGAAATGGGACGATGCAGAAAATTTATATTCAAAACATTTTTGATAATGAATCTTTTTCTCATAATTCAGCTTAAAATTCGTGAATTAAATATTTAATTCCATGAATAACATTCAAAATATCATCAATGGATGGAAATTATATGTGGAAGATTTTTAAATCAAATATTTTTTAAAGTTTATGAAAATTATCCTTTAAATATTTGTAATCTCATGGCTTAGATTTAGATTTTCAAGTCATATTTTATATATATATATTATTGTAAATTTAATTACATAATTTTTAGGATTAGTATTTAATTTAAGAATTGTTTATTTAAGCATTACATATCTCATATATAAATATTATAATTTAATATACTTACCAATTTGGAATAGAAACAAATTTGTGACGTAAAATGTAAATAAAAAGGAAGATTTTTGAAATTATAATTTTATGCATCTGTACGAATGACAGGAAGATTGAAGAAGTCGTGACATTAATGTCTAATAACTCCGTAACTAAAAGAAACTTCGTAAAGCGTCTAACAATTTCTTCTTTTTGCTTATAACCAATGCATATTATAGATTTGGTGACGTTGCTGTAAAGTGACGTTTTAAATAAAGAATTAATTAGTAAGTGACATTTGTTTTTCAAATTCGATTATTTCCCCGAATGTTATAAACACTAAGAAATGGAAACTAGGGCCCGCAAAATTAGGTAGTTTTAGTCCATTAGTGATTCGGATGTCTCAGTAAAAAGATCTTCAATACAATGATACATTTAATCAAATTTAGAATCAGTTTAATTTTTATTTAAAAATTTTTTATCATTCTTTTGATGCTTTTCTGCTTAAATTGCTTGGGATAATTTGATGAATTTCAAATTATGGAAAAGCATTTTAAAAAAAAAAAATTCAGATGCTGTATTGAAACGAATGCAAATTATACTTTAAATTCTTAATTTAATATTACTTAAATAATATTTTAATTATATAATTATTTTACTATAATAATTTTTATATAAATTTTGCTATTATATAAATTCTATATAAAAAAAAGCAATGAGTTATGTGAATTTGAAATGTATCTGGGGAAATTATAGGTGAAACTCTAATTTCATTTGGTTGCATGCATAATTTTAATAAAATATTTTGCCATATTAAAAATGGTATATTTATTATAGAAGCTCTTTAAATTCAAAATATGTATTTGAATTTATTTCTAAAAATTCAAAACATTTTATGTTTTGAGAAATCAAATTAGCTAAAAATTTCATTAATTATTCTTTCTAATCAATTTTAATAAGCCAATTCATTTTTACAAAACTAAAACTATTGTTATTATTTGTTTAATTGCTTTATTTTGTCGCAAAAGACACAGTTACTATACAGTTATAAAAAAATTAAAGAAAAGTAAAGGTAACGTGAATAAAATCATATCAGACAATCTTTTAAAAATATAAATTGTTATATAGGAGTTTGGATAAAAAATATACAGAAAAATTCACACCTTTAGAGAAATTTTTGTATATTTTGCTCATGTAATATAGGAAAAATCCCATCTACCTTGTTATATAATTTCATATAAGACATAAATGTTTAAGATTTGAAACCATGAACAAAAAGGGATTAATTTCAGTATAAGATGTTTTGTGTTGACAAAGTATGTACATACATCGAACCTGTATGATAAGTCTTATCATGTATATGAAAAACAAAACATTTAGAATTAATTTTAGACTTTTGTTCATAATTATGTAATCTTGAATAAGGATAAATTTTTAGATACATTGCATGAAATCGGCAATTCTTTACTCATTATGCATCTCAATTTAATGATTTTAAAATAACTAAAATGCGACAATAGTTATTGCGTAATATTTTACAAAACGCATTTTGCATTTGTACCGAGTGCAGTAATTCTGACTTTTGAATACATCTAAATTTTGTTTTAATATTTTTAGTTGCTTACAAAATCTCGAAATATGATTTGAATTTAATATATAATAATTTGAATATAATATTGAATATAATATATAAATATGATTTGAATATAATATATAATTAAATATAATTTGAATATAATAAATCTGTGATATTTTAAATTTTAAAAATTTTTTTATAAGAAAAAAGAAACTGAGTAATGTACGCATAAAAAGTTCTATACATTCATTAAAACTTATCGTTAGAAAACTAATTTCATAAAAATTCTCATGCCAGGCCTGCAATTAAGAAATTTAAATTATCTGAAGTGAAGGATTTATCTTAATAGTTTATCATATAAAATTTAACATTATTTATATAAATTACTATTCCATTTAAAAAAAATGATTTCATCTCTTCCAGCTTTTCGAAAGAATATTTATTTATAAATTATTCTGAAATTCGCGGTTTTGTAAACAACTTAATCTTTTTTGTAATCGGTGTTTTAATTTTAAAGATTTTATTTTGAATTGCCAGTTAGAAAATTTTAGAATTTTATTTTTTTGAAAAATGTGAATTATTTAATTATTTCAGGATCATATTTATATATTTGCTATATTTTTATATTCCTTAAAAGGTACATGCCCTTTCTCATGAAGTAGCGATTTTCGCTGGCACCAAGAATTTTCTAGACTATCCCTCCGTAAAAATTAATGAGTTTTATTATGCGGTAGAACAAACAAATGTCGCAAATAAGCATCTTAATATTTCTATCAGTCCTAAATATTGAATTAAGAAAGTTTTCTTTCATTATACAGTGAATTTGATTTATATTATATTATATTATATTATTTTGCAAAGAATGATAAAATAGAGGCTTTAAAAGATCACTTTGAGCTGTTTCAGAATATGTAATTATGTTATGTATAATCATGTTGATAAATGATAGTTCCGCGAACTATGATTTATCAACATAATTATATCAACTTTATAGTCATCTTCTTCTCTCCTCCCCATGCATCCCAAGGGGAAAAGGACCCTGGGATGGAAAACTGCTATAAACTTTAAGTGCAGTTTTCAGGTGCCCTTTGAAATGTCTAGTTTTATTTCTTTATGACACTTGTCTCATTGTATTACAATTTTTATGTATTTCCTTTATACATTTTAAACACTACTGCTGAGAGGAATTGTTACTGAATTCATTGTACAGTAAAACATGTATTTCCTCTGCGGCTCCTTTTATGTCGTTTGCACTACGACGACATAATACTCCCTCACTTACCGAAAAAAAAAAACTTAAAAAAAAGTGGTTTTTTTTTTTTTTTTTTTTTTTTTTTTTTTTTTTTACAATGTTAGCAAAAATATATATGAAGAGTAAATAATACAAAATATTAAAAGTTATCATGAGACTATGATGCATATAGAATTTGAGCACCAATCCTTCAACGTCATGTCTCACAATATTTTACCAACTTATCAAATTTCACATGAATAATTTTAAAATTTATAAAGTGTAATCTCAGCAGATACAGTTCATTGGATTTAATGATAAACATTCCATATTCTATAAAACATTAAGAAAATTTCATTAAAAATTTACGTACAAGATATTTACAATCCATGTTAAATATCAGCACAATCGGTAAATGTTCATAATTCAACATGCACATATTTATTCCTCTTATTTTAGGTATGCAAACAATTCGTATTTCTCTTATAAGTCCATAAGAATACTGTAGATCAATCAAGTACAGTCTATGCTAGAAATATAAATCTATATATAATACTAGTGATGAGTGAGTCTTCTCTCTCATTCCTGTCTTTGTCCTTTCTTTGTGTGTAAATGTTTGCGTATCCTATAAACGGGTACCTATGGCATGAGTGTCCTGAGGAAGTCGGACTCCACACCAAATATGGTTCAGTTGGAAAAGTGGAGCAGCGCACCCCTTATTGCCAGCCTGGCTGGCACACAACAACATTAAATCATAAGCTATTTTTAACTTGTTCCTTAACACTACTACCGAGAGAAATTGTTACTGAATTCATTGTACAGTAAAACATGTGTTTCCTCTGCGGCTCCTTTTATGTCGTTTGCACTACGACAATTATGAAGTATTTAATGTCAAACATTTTTTTCTACTATCAATCACTGATAATCAATAATTATCAATTGGTAGTTTTTAAAAATGAGAAATTTGTGAAAAATTGTAAATTAAAATTCAGCTTTATGGGCATATAAGAATTCTAAACCTGAGCTTTTGGCATAAAAATATTTTAGAAAACTTATTTTTTATTTTTCGTTTTCTGATTAAAAAAAGAAGTATAAAAAATTTAGTAATATTTGCAAAAATAATCAATATCTATAAATCTAATGGCAATATGATGAGTTTTTGACTTAAATATCAACAGTATATAAATTAAGAAGGATTTCGAGTATTGCAAAGAACAGTATGTGTTGGAATGGCTATATGTGTGGAAGACGAAACAAAGTAAATTACCTTCAGGAATAACTTAAGCCAATGATCATACCTGAAGATTCTTACTTCGCATACAAACACAACATATTAGTATTAAAAATATTATATTCGTTCAATCTATTAACATCAATGAAATCACAAAACAAATGAAACTCTCAGCAAAATATAAAAAAGTAGTAGAGAAAATAAAGCATTGATAAAAACATCAATTATATATATAAAGAAGAAACAAATTTACATGAAAAGAACATGACTTGAATAAAATAAATCTAGGCTTTATCCGAAAATAGATGATTTTTACTAATATATTTCCTTTGAATGATAAAATAGAAAAATGCCAAGAAGTGTTTTACAGCCTAAATTCCACACATGAAACACATGTAAGCAAGACTAAGAATTACGTAAGTTAACAAATAAGTACACCAATTAGACAAATAATTTTAAGAAACTTTTCTAAAATATGATTATTTATACTGAAAAAAACCTTTCTGAAATATATTTTAGTTTATTTTTTTGGTTATATGTACAATAATTTCCTACTATCATTAAACACGAAGTTATGTTTGCAAAAGGGAATCAAATTTTTCATATCAAAATTTTAAAACTTAAAATTTGATACTTTTTAGACGTTGAAACTTTTCATGAAATTTTTGGTGAAGATATTAAAATTTTTAAAAATACATAATACGATAAATTGATTTTCGAAGTATTAATTAAAGAAGAAATTCTGATTAAAGGAGTTCTTAAAAATTATTACACTTGTTATGTGATTCTACACTATACCTCAAAACTTTTGGAAAACTAATAATAAATTCAATATAATGTTTTTTAAATTCAACAAACTTAATCATTTATAACTACAACTTTAACTGAATATATCAGTTTCATAGAATTGTATCATTCACGATCATCAATAACATCCAATACTCTTACAATATACCTAGAATAGTGTAGTTTCCCTAATAAAAGCAGCGCCAATTATAACTTTCAAAATCCAATTAAACCTTATCTGAAATTTTTCAAATAAAGTAATCCAGCATAGGAAGTTTTATTGAATTGCTAATTAGTCTATTGAATTACATGTAATGGAGTTTTTTAGTGGCATTCGAGATAATAAATCGAAGCTCCTCCAATTTGAAGATTTTTCTACTGAAGAAATAAATTTCTAAATAGGTTTAAGTTCAGAAGAAGTATAGAGGTTATACCCACATTATATGAACCTCGATATTTTAAAGTAAAATGTGAACAGCTATCATATCTAAGTATCACAGCACATTATTCTGCCTTTCAGTTGATTCTTGATTAACCCTTATAAAATTTAAATGAATTACTGTGAATTATATATACACTATTAGATAGGAAGATTTGACTAATAAGCTAATCTTCATTTTCTTCTAACGGATTTAATCATTTTAAGCTGTCTTCTTATAACAGACATTTACTGAAATCAGTAAGACAATTTTCAAATTTCGCATGTACACTCAAAGTAAATTTCTCATGTACCAAATTTACACTTCAATCTGATTGTCAATCATATTATTAATATACATTTTGCAGAAGCGTGTAATGTTAGCAAACTTTCATTGCAGAGGTACTTCGTACCTAATCTCCATCATTTGAAGGTTTCAAATATTTCTTTGAATTCCCATTACACAATCTGAAAAAACAAAAAAAAAAAAAGAAAGAAAATGTTAATTTCTATAGTGGAGAGTAGAAATTTGCAATTAAAAAGAAAATTATATATTATTTTTCTTAAATAATTCTATACATTGTTCGCTTTTGATGCATGCGCAACTGATCTACTAGCTATGGGTGCTACGAAGTGTCCCGGGTTTTCTCTCTTGCGGTAAACGAATACAATACTCTATTCATAAGAAGAATTGCAAAATACGAAACGAAAATTGAAGTTTCTTACAACAGCTTTCATTAAATATATTATCTACTGCTACCAATCAATGATAAGCCAGAGCAGAAGTAACAGACGCTAAATAGCAATATCAAACTTTTAACATTAAACATACCGGGGATTTTTTTTATTCAGCAAAATTAATGGGAAAATAGGTCAAATGACCCCTTTCGGTAGTTTTAGTGTTAAATGTATTTAATGCTGCTAGAAACATTAGAAATTGTTAAGGCATATTTCTAGAAATGCACTTTTATTAGAATCAAAAGCTCATTTATCAAAATAATTCATTCTAAATTTTTAAATGAAATTGTTATTAAGAAAAAATCTAACTTACACAGTATACGTTTAACTAAGAATTTAAGAATTAAATAAAGATTAACTTTAAATATTAGCTAACTCTAAGGACATAACTCATTGAATTTTAGATTTTTCTAAGTAAAATCTTCTTAAAACACTCAACGTTTGATTCTATCAAAGTTTTGAAAATAAAAGAAAGCTGACTTTGTTTAAAAGACAAAGTATACACTGAGAAAGTAGACTTTTTACAACTAGGAGATAAATTGCTTTTTATTTGACAATGATAAAAAAATTCTATTTTACACATAACCTTAAATATCTTAACTAAAAAAAATTGTTTGCAAAGAATTGAATTTCATCGGAAAACAAGAGGAAGAATCACTGCTTTCAAGACAATTTATCTTGAGTACTTTATTCTCCAGAGAGAAGCTTAATATATTAAAGAGAACACAGAAAAAATCTAACTTAATACTTAATTCTCTGCCCCTAGACTCTCATCATTTTTACTTAATTACATAAAAAATGAATTCTATTTTCTACAAGCCTCTGCATTTTGTCTTAAAACGAATTATTTATGTCTTTGAAAATATTCAGATAATGCATAATATGCATTGTTTATAGTGGTATACTTAAAAAAATTCAAGTGAATATAATAAATATTAGGAGTAACAACATTATTAAATGAATATTTGTACGCTAAATTGTGTGTATCTCTACATTTATATATAGGATTTTCTTTTCAAATACTAACGATGATAGTACAATATGGATTTAGTTGTGTATACAAATTATGTTATACAGATCTGAAATTAAATGTGAAATATTCTTCTAAATTTACAAATTTACATGCTGTGAAATGATATATATATATATATATATATATATATATAGGATTTCATAACTGTCAAACATCACATAAACAATCGTCTATTTTAATAGTAAACTCTGAATAAAATGCATAATTTAAAAAACTTACGAACAATAAAAATAACCAATTAATAAATAAATCATTAAATGAAGAAATGTTGAATTAGTTTCACACATAAAATTATTTTTTGAATCCCAAGTATTACATAAGTTTGTGAATACATTTATTCACTCAGAATTCTTTTATTTTTTCTTTCAATATCCTAATATAAATTGTAACATTCCATCACACAAGAAAGTAAAACAACAATATCATAAAGAAAATTAGAATTTAATTTATTTTTATGAGGTGAGACGACGAGTGGATGAAAATTATTTATCAAAACTCATAAAGTTTGATTTTCAAAATGCTCTATAAAAATGAATCATGAATTAAGTAAAATTCTTATTAATTCTAAAATTGTTATTTACAATATTTTAAGTCAAATATATTGTTGTAAAAAATGTAAAAGATCTGGAAGAAAGAGTAAATTATACAATCACCTAATAATAGATTAAATTTCCAGATAGTAACAAAACAGAACTTATCTACACGCAAAATAAAATAGATAATCAGTAAAACTATCTTACATACAAAAGGCTACTGTGAACACCTTAATATTAATTTCAATTATTGCTTTCTAAAATTTAAAAATTCGAGAGAGAGATTTGAGCTTTAGTACAACTTGGGAAAATGTTATTTTTACATTAGAAAAAGAAACAATTTGAATGATCCGGGCAGTAATAATTCATGCTAATATTATTTATGAGCATAACCTGACAATTTCTTCAGTAGGTAAATGGGGAGAAGGCTCTGTGATATTGTGGAAAAGAATTGCATATATATATGATAAAAAATATTATTTGCAGCACGTTCCTAAAAAATTTACTCTATTTGAAACTATATTTTGAACCACTTTAAGGAGGATCAGAAATTTCAGCAAGACAATTCCAGTTTTTATGTCCTTTAATCAACTAAAACAAAGAAAGAACCAATGTCTTAAGCTAGCCAGACCTAAATTTTATTGCAAACTTTCATATGGCTCATCAATTTGTAATTGGTTGCGTTGGGTAAACAAATTGCTGTTATGATTCTATAAACGAATCGGAAGTATTATCATGGATTGAGGAGATAAAAATATTAAATTTTCGCTCTGAAATTTTTAAGTTATTAAGAAAAATAGTCTATGAACATCTTTTTAGTTTCGTAAAACAAGGCTTTTAGCTAGTGTTTTCATAATTTAATAACAGAAATTTTAAAGGAAAATTTTTAAAATAAAATATTAAATCCATTAAAAGTCACCTAAAATATTATGCATAATATTTCATCTATTCTAGCAAATTTAATTAAATTTAAAATAGTTATATCATAAATAATTAACACTAAACATACCGGGGATTTTTTTTTATTCGGCAATATTAATGGGAAAATGGGTCAAATGACCCCTTTCGGTAGTTTTATTGTTAAAATCACACACACACACACACACACACACACACACACACACACACACACAC
>JAPDSC010059532.1:0-36612 GCA_026290005.1 Latrodectus geometricus
AATTTTTTTATTTATTAACATTTATTATATAATGTTTATTTTATTATTTATTATATTATTATTTATTACTATTAATATTTATTTATAAACAATAATTAGTTAATATTTTGCTTTGAAAATACAAGTGAATAAATATAAAACAAAAGGATTTACAAATATAAGTTACTGAAATAAAGAAAAGTGATTTTATTTCCGATCTGATTAATTTTTATCATTTGTATGTTTTTGCGTATGTGATTTAAATTTAGTTTAATGTGTGATTGCTTTCTAAGAATAAATGTTTTGAATAATGATATAATAAAATTACAAATAAAATAAATAATGTTGTAATTTAAAGCAAAATGTTAGGGTATCACATGAGTACATGTTTTATTCGAAAGTTTAAAATTAATTGAATTTAGCTTAATTTTAAAAATAGTTACCTTATATTTGCTCTAATATTTAAAAAAACCTTTTTTTTAAAGTAAGAAAATTTAATGCATATATTCTGAAACGAAATTCATGGAAATATTCTAAAACACAATTCATATGAATTTTAGGGGAAATGTTAAACATTTCCTTTTGTTAAATGGAAATTTGACAATGAAGTGAATGAGATAACAAAAGCAATGACTTTTGAAAAAAGATAGCAAGTTATTTTCTTAGTGTAATTTTTTAAAATTTTTTATAAAATTAATGATATTGAACTAAGAAGTGAATATATTGTGTCTCATAAGGAAAATTAGGAGCAACTGAAAATTATGGCTATCTTATTGATCAAAATTGTGATTCTTATCTTTAAAATTAAAAATATTCATGTTTTCATTAACAAATTTTTACATGTTTTGAGAAACTATATGGAATACATTTAAACTGAATGAATATATAATAAAATGAGTAAAAAGAAATAAAAAATAGCGATATATGTTATTCAAAATTTAAATATGTGTATATATGTATGCATTTATATATGCATATATTTAGCTGCAAGTTGGGCAAAACCAAGTAGACAAATAAAATCTAGATTCGAGAATTTATTCTAAATTAGTGCTTCTGATAATACTAATTACAGGTTCTATTTAGGACATTAGAATCAAGTGAAACAAAGGCACTATTGTTTGCTTATCATTGACGTTAAAAAATATTCTTTAATCAAAAATTTAAGTTTTATTCAGCCAAATTTATTACGTATTGAAAGATTATAATTAAAAGTATAATTGAAATAAAACTTATTTCATGTGTGTTTAACATCTGATAACACCACTTTCAATTGTTACCTCAAATTATTTAATAAAATTTTACTACACTTTTGAAACATGTTATGCTTTATTCACTAATTAATGGCATTTTCGGATAAATCAGGGCAGAAAATTGGGTAAACCAGTTAATTCTTGCTTAATGACTTTTTTATTATGTGTGAAATGGAAATATATTGTTAAATTTATAATACATGTTCTTAAAGCATTAGTGTAACTATCATTTTCTTTTAGAAAGAATTTTTCTTAAAATATTCATGACAAAAATAGACATAATTTATTAAATTTTAAAAATTTGTTTACATAATAAGCGTATTTTTGGCTTTTTGTATGAGTTTGCAAAATTTTGCATCCCAAATTGACCTATTAAGCTTAATTTTATGAATTTGTACTCTTATAATGATCATTTCTTGGGTTTTGGGAAGAGTATAAGGACACATGAGACTACCTTCAAGAGTACGACTTTAAAATGATAACAAAATGACAATTTCTATGAATTACGGTAAAAGAAATAAATAAGCAAAAAATAAACTTGTAATAAGCAAGAAAAAAACAATTCGAAATACGGGGAAGAAATATATTTAGCAAAAGCTGAATCCACGACATTGAATAAAGAAGACTTAGAAAGGCATTAACTTTGTAACTTTTGTAGAGTATGGTATTCCACTTTGAAATTTAAGGAAAATTGTATATTGTATTTCAAGTAGTTGGCATCGGTATATGAAACCGGCAGTGATAACGAGGAGAAATTACAACAATCATTTTTGTCTCATTTGAGATTTCGGTTATAAAGACAAAGATGATCAGTTCGATATGATTTATTACAAATTGAATGTGTGCGTTTATGTTCTGTTGACATTTACGCATATTTTCATTTTAAGAAAAAAGTTTTAATATTTTCAATAAACAAAAATTTCAACAATAAAATAAAAACGCTTCATTATAACCATTCATTCTAAGTTTCATACTATGTGATTTAATAATACCAGATATATTTGGTTACTAACTAAAATAATTTAATTATTTTCTAAAATAAAGTTCTTGCACATTGGAAACATAATTTATGAATTAAGTTGTATAATATTCAAATACAAATTGATGTAGTTTCATTCACGTAACTTTTTAGTAAAAAGGAAAACATTTATGGTGTTTGGTTTGTTCAACTTTACCCCATACATACATATGCTTTAGCTATCATGCAATCAAATCCTTATCTATCATAAAATAAAATTAAAAATCACTTTAAAAAATGTACGTTTATAAGGTTATTAAATGATATATTTTTCTAATTTATATCAGTATTTTTCATTTCAGTTAAAAGCATGCTACATATTTGTTCAATTAAACTTCATTTATATTTTACTATGAAATCTGGTTCAGTTTCATTTTTATTTAAAAATCCATATTGATAAAAAATGAAAGTAGATAGAAATAATTTAAATTAAAAATTTTTCTCTGTAACAATCAACAAATTTGAAAAAAATGTGGAAATTATTTTTGTCAATCTTTTTTCTTTATTAATTATGTATAATTAATTTTAGGCTATGTACAGACACTTTTATTTTCACTGCTTCTACTTTATCAATTTAAATTACTCTAAATGAAATAGACACTGGGAATGCATTTTAAGTGTATTGAACTTTCATAAAATAAATGTGTAAAAGTAATGTATATATAAGACACATATGTAAAATACTTAAAATAGAAAGTATAGAAATGATTGAAGTGCTTACCAAATTAAGTAATTATGTTTATATTCACCTCTATAAAGAGGTAAAAAATTTTATTCAAATTTAAATGTGTTTTTATATAAAGATTTCAATAAAATATAAATACATATATTATTTCAAATTTCATTGAGGCTTATGATTAGATTGAAATGAAATGTTGTTTATGTTGGTTGTATTAAAAATTATTTGAAGCTCTAATTTTTGCCTTATAATAAATGAAAAAAGTTTGCAAGTAAAATAGTTTTATGCAATTATATGTTGACTATTTGAATGCAAACATCAAAATAACGACAGAAATAAAGGCATGTTTATCCAAAGTTTTTTTTATTGTTTTTAGATTTTTAATCAATTATTTCATAATTTACTTATTTCCAAAATTCATTCAGGGTGAAAAAGTTGAAAAATTTATCGCGGAAGAGATGGTCAGAAGAAAATTAGGCTATGAAATTTATGAATCTCTAAGATGTCTTGGAGTAAAAGCTCCAGGAGCGCTTCGAAAAATACCGAAAGGAGCTGATGAAGCTGAAGCAGTTAAAATAGCTTTAAAACATATTTACGGTCCTGAATTCGAAGAAAAAGTAAGAAATGTTGAATGAAATTTTTTGTGTATTATAATACTTTAGCTTTTAGTTTTAAATAAGTAAGAATTACTTTAAAACTTCAACGAGCTTTAATTTTATATAGGAAGGTATACAATATTATTATACTATGTTTTGAATATTATTATTAGGATTAAGTGTGTGACTAATCAATTTTAATGAATAATTAATCAATTTTAATAAATAATTAATCAATTTTAACGGATAATTTATTTTAGTTTAAATATGAAAATATTTTTGGTGAAATGTAATATTTAAAATATTTAACTAAAAATAAACAAGAATATTTTTCAAATACAATTTTTGAATCGGGTAAATAAATATAATAAATATAATCAGTCGATGAAATTAAAAATTTTTTCAATATATATACATATATATATATTCATGGAATATTTGTAGTGAAATTAATTTAATTCTTTATATGTTGTAAATTTAAAGTGATTTTCGTACTGAAGGAGATATAAAATTATATTTGCAACTAAACACTATATGCATTATTTTTTAGTTATAAGAAACAAAATATAATTGATTGTATATATATATATATATATATATATATATATATTGATTTAGCAGCAATGCCAAATTATTTTTTTAAAAATTGTTAAAAATTACTGCAGGTAATACTTAGTTACTAATATTTTTACACTAGGTAATTATTATAAATAATTATATTTCGCGTAAATCAAAAACAATTTATTCAATAAATATGCTTTTTGTTCCCTTCTCCGAAATATAACATCAAGTTATAAAAAGAAGTTGTACAAATTGACAAAAATATTTAATTGTAGAAATTGTGTGTCAGGTCACTACATTCATATAATATTACACTGCTTTATATAATCTTAATTATTTTGATTATATTCCAATGATAGGGGCTCTTCAATATTGATTTTTTTTCATTCAGAAAAAACCTTCTTCTATAGTAAAATATTTTCCTGTTATTCATTTAAAATAGGTGAAACAAATTGAATTGACTAAAGATCATTGTCATATTATTGGTCTAAGGCGAACGGAAACTGGAGAATACACATTTAAAACCAATTTGAATATTTTATGCAAAGCACTAATATATGATTATGAGAATACTATTGATCCAGAAGGAATCTTTGAGAAACCAGCTTGCTTTATATATGGAAAAGATTCACCTTTCAAAGTGTAAGATGATATATTTATAAATTTTTTGCTGAATCTCATTTTTATTCAAAGATACTCAGTGGTAGTTTATAAGATAGATTCTGTATGTTTTTATTAACTAACTGCTTAAATCCTGTTTACAAAATGAACTTTTTATAAAATGTTTGTAAATCGAAAGTAAGTTTGATAACTGTAGTTATTAAAAATATGATTATTTAAGGTCATTGTTCACAAAAACTAGATATTTTTAGAAATATGAAGTAACTTTCTATGTAAGCATTTAAAATTAAATAATAAAACGTCAGAAAATGTGTACCATAGTCAAATTCACTGGCACATTAGCCCCATGGGGTCAAAGCTTACATCTGTTTTTTTAACCGAGAGTTCTGGTATGGATCATGTTTCCCTTTAGGTGGTCAGTATAACACTAAAAATACAATGTTTAGTTTCCATGCAGGTTTGGTTTTTTTTTTTGTAAAATTACTGAAGGGTTAAAAAGCTGAATCAATCTTACCAGCTTGAAAATTGAACTTCCATGAAAACGCGGATCTGTGCTATGGAAACACGGAGCAATACCACTTCGTCACCGGGATTCAGCGGTACAGTTACAGTTTAAATTAAATTGTGTATCTTGCATTCATTGTTAAAAATAAGAAGGTTCAACAAAAATGTATTCAACTATATTTAATAAATATTTTAGTTAGAATAATTATTGTATCTAAGGTTGTCAAACTAATAATTTCTTTAGATATTCAGTGTATAATTATATCATTCCACAAATTCATTGTTTTTTAATATCTCATGAGTTATTAACTGAACTATGTCAAGGCTTCTCTTCAAAAATTAAATGTATAGGATAGCAAATGTTATTTAAAAAATCAAAATTCAATTTACAAAATTTAAAATCAATAACTCTTTACTTAACGCAAAGTAAATTAAATAAGACATGAACTCTAAATTAGAAGATAAAGTAATTCCTGTAATTAAATTATCTAGTTTTACACTCTAGTTCATAATAATGCCTTATAATTAATAACAAAGTAAATTAGGATAAGTTAAAAAAGGATAAATTAGGATAATTAAAAAAAATAATTTAGGACATAACGCCATTGGTTTTGAGATGCTTTACGAACCAAATATGGAGAGAGTGCTTGTAAGCACCAATGTATATTATTTAATCATAATAAATTTGGAGCTTTTCTGATTCAAAGAAAACATTATTAAAATTAAGATAAAATAAAATTTTTCAATTATGGAGAGAGTGCTTGTAAGCACCAATGTATATTATTTAATCATAATAAATTGGAGCTTTTCTGATTCAAAGAAAACATTATTAAAATTAAGATAAAATAAAATTTTTCAAATTTAATATAACTGCATGTTTGTTATAACTTAAAGTAATTGTTTTTGCTTTCACACAATGGACAGGAGCTTCATCTATTAATTTCTTCATCACGAAATAGAGAATATTTGAAAAACAAATATTTATATTATTATCTACATTTTCAAAGGTAGTATCAATAAATGAAAAATAAAAATAAGTATTGTATACCAACATAAGATTGTTTATTCTCTTACGATCTTTATTGATGAAAAGAAATATTTTAATAAACTTTAAAATTTTTAGTTCGTCTAAAAATATTTCTTTTTGCTATAACTAATTAATAACCATGATATTTAAAAACATTTTACCAATTCAGTTATATTCTATATTATTCTTTTAATATATTTATTACGAAACCAATTTTATAGTTTTCATGTGAAATTTATAAATGACGCTTCTTCAAAAATATGTGAAGATTTAAAATCTAAAATAATACAAGAAATATTACCAATCAATTTGTTGTATTATTTTAGGTAAAGTATCTAAAATAATATAATAAATATTTTCAATTACAAATGTAACAAATATTGAAATAAAACAAATAATTTAAGAGGATTGATGTAATGAGAAAAATTTTACTATTAATGTTTTTACATTTTTAAATATAATATTTTTTATAATTTTAATAAACTGTTTCTTTTTAAACTTTTTGACATTTTAGATAAAGACTTATTTAGAGATTAAGGATCTTTTTATTTATATACAAAAGAATTTTATAAAAATTTAGAGTCACTTTTAACCAAGGGCAACACTATGAAATGAAAATGTGAAAATACAAAAACATTTTTCATGATGTTAACTGAACCTTTATAAAAATTTTAATGATTTTTTTATTTTCTTAATTTCATGTTTGTTTAGAGAACTGTTTTAAACTGCTCTACCGAAATAGAATTCTGAGTTGAAATGGAATTTCATTGACATAAAGTTATACTCTGATTTGATCGAAACAACTTCAGAAACGTGTTTGTAAGTTAAGGAAAATAGCTTACAATTTTTTATTGGAGCTACAATTTTTTATAGTTAAAATTAAAAGAAAAATCTGAAAAAATTTGTCTAAGCAACCAATGATCATTATAATAAATAACCAATTATCCGTAGCTAGTGGAAAACTCATAATGATTATTTACCTCGATTATAAATGTAAAATATATAATTAATTTCAAAGAATACTATGAATATTTAATACAATGCTTCAATTTTTTAATTTAATTTTGGAAAAATGCATATAAAAACGGCGTCTTGAATAGATGGGAATAAGGCATTACATCACAATAACACTCACCAAATACTTCTTTATTTTAGACTTCAATATCTTAATAAATGCAATATTAAGTTCTTACACATCACCCTTACAGTCCAAATCTTATGCTATGCAATTTTTGGCTGTTTCTATGGTAGAAAAATTTAATAAATTATTTTAGAAGTGCAGGTTTCTTTATAGAGTCTTCACTATTAGTATAATTAAGGTTGAATAACAAAACCGTTATACAAGATCTGAAGGAAGTTATTTTTAGAAAAAAGTGTTTTATTTTATGCTATTAAGACATTTCATGGTTATATTTTATGATTTTATTCTTAGTCTTCATGTAATGCATTTTGTATCATGATTTCATTTTGAAGATACTTTCTCATTAGATTATTTTTATATTAAACGTTCCAATTAACGATGTAATAAACTTAAGATTTATTTTTGTTTTCATTTGCTTTTAATTTCATTGTATTGCTATCTAATATTTATAAATGATCATTCTCAACTTTTATTCCAGATCTTCAAAAATATATGAGAAATTACTTTTCAATTGTTTCAACAAAATCACGATAGATGTTATTAGTTCTTTGTAATAAAATTCTTTAATTGCTTTTCCTAGATGCTTCGATAGAAAATATGGAGACAAAAAAATATCTTACAAAAGACGGATAAGCAAAAATAAAACCTAATTTAAACTTTTAGACATTTTACAATCCTTTAATTTAATTTGATGAGTATTAACTTCAAGATAATGTTTTAGCTTTTAGATTTATGTATTTTCAAATTTATTACTGCTCAAAATTCTGAATCTACATGTTTTTTATATTTTTATGATCTTATATATAAATGCATTGTTAAAAAAGTGTTATCTTTCAAACATTTATTTATTAAAAATTTCTGTAAGTTTGTAATCTAATAAATACATAAAGCTTTATATATATATATATATATATATATATATATTCCATAACAAAGACTCAAATTACTCCCTTTCAAATCAATCCCTTTCTACTTATAGAAATCGATAAAAAATAACTTTTAGCATTGTTTAATAAACTTTCTATCAGCTTTATAAACCATTAATAATTTTTTTCATTCTTTATTAATGATGGGACAGTTAATAAATTCGAATATTTTTCATTAATAGTGAGGTCAAACGCATCCCATCGTTTCACTACGAAGTAAAAGATTCTTTACATATGCTAAGACTAAGTCAGTGACTGATATTAGTACTGATCTATTATATTCTTAAAAGGAGAATTTTTTTTGAAAATTGTTTTCTAATTAACACTAGAATAACATCTATTGCAATTAAAATCTAAAAAGTATTTATAATTTTAAAAAAAAATTGTATCAAAACATATTTTTCTTGGCTTTGATTTTTTAGAGCAGTCAAGAATTAGTGTACTCATAGTTTTAACTATACATTTTCATAATTCCTCTTTATGCATGTTATACGAATGAAAACTTATAATTATACGAATAAGAATTTTTCCTCTAAGAATATATCATAATTTTTTTTTTACTTTTTCAATTTTTAGCAGTTTTTAATGACTGCATTTAATAATAATGTCAGGATTTAAAAGAAATCTAAACTTTTATTTTTATAAAAGCTGATTTTGATGTGTGCAATAATGTTTTATTTTCTTTGCATTGAAATTTGGCTGTTATTGAAATGAAAATACACCTAAAGGGAATCTCCTTACTTCAAAAGTCTCTGTCATCAAACCTATAATAAAGTGGAATATGTATAAGAAAAAAATTTGTGATATACACAAGGAAAAGGTTGCTGAATTCTGTAAAATTTTGTGGAAATAAAAAAATGTGTTTTAAAAATCAAATGATTAATTAAAAAAATTTAAAACTTTATTTCAAAAGTAAAATGTTAGTAATTAATGAAGTTAAATACAAAAAATCTTTATTAACCTCTAGCTTTTATGTAAATTGTTCCTCAAATTAGGATAACAGATAAAAATTTTGAATGTTTCTCCTGCAAAATTGTCCTAACTGCTTAAGTAAATTTCTTGTCAACCTTTAATTAAATTGTATTTGTTTTTATTATATCATAAAAGTGTTTTATTGGAGATATTGCGAGAGATTTAGCTTGGCGAATTCGGTGAAAATTCATAGTAAGACAAATATTTTATTTATTCTTATCATCAAGAATAAATTGTTAAAACAAAGTACGAAACTAATATTTAGATAATAATAAATCAAATTATATGAACATAAGTATGAAATTCGATATTTATAATTCAATTAAGCAGAGAAGTCTGACCAACAGCTTTCACAATTTTAAATCGATTCTCAATTATACTTTTGAATGTTTAATGAATATGTATCCTCTCATTAATGTTTTGGAACATGCTGATGACTGATATCAATCCCTTTTTTATTAGGCTACCACAATCTTAGTTCACTAGAAATAATTTAAAAGAAAGTATTTGATCACTTAGGTGTTAAGGATTTATGTCAAATTATCCAGTTCTTCTCAAAATAATTAACTTCATTCCAGATTCTAATTAAAGTACTCTTCGTTTGATAAAGAAAATTAAATTTTATAAATTTAAATGTTAAAAAATAATAAACAAGATTTTTAAACACAGTAATACCATTCCTGCTTTTGTTAGATTTTAAGACCTGCTCTCGTTAGTTGCTTTTGTTAGATTTTAGAGTAGCAATATCTAATTAACAGAGTTAACTCTTTGTAAAGATTTTTTTAAGTAAAATGACCGTAATTGCTTATACTAAATGACTAGAAAAATATGTGACCCAAATGTCTAATTCTGCTCTTTGGAGTAGAAAGCTCCAAATTTGTTTCTACCAGCAGTTGAATAACGCGAGATGGTTAAGTTTGTTTTCTGCATCTAGACCTTTCATGTCTAGTCATGCTTGTATAGTAATGTTTGTTTTCTGCATCTAGATGAGGTCATAGCTTATGAATTTTCCGGGACTCAAAATTTACCCATCAACAGAATGGTACCATGTCTGTTGTTGTTACGTATGATGTTGATTTTCACACATGAAATAATTAAGGTAATTCTATTGTTGTTAAATTTTAAGATTCAAAACGTCTATAAGCCAATGGTTGAGTAATTATTATATATAAGTTTGATAGAGATTATCAAAGTAAACATGTAACTAATTTTACATAATAAACATAATAACTACTAACTTCATATATATACATATAAATTAAGTGCTGGTTTTTTTATTTTAAATTAAAATTATATTTTAATATTTAAAAAATTTAAAATGCTATGAAAACCTCTTACAAATTGTAAATCACCTCTGGACAAAAATAATATTCACTATTAAATATCAAAATAAAATAAATAACTTTCAATAATCCTACAAATTCATTGTAGGACTTTTATTGCAGAAATAAATCTATTTTATTATAATTTTGAAATAATTTTGACTTTTTATAGCATTAACAAATATTTCTTTTTATTGTATAAAATACAATGGAATAAAACTTAAAAGATTATTTTAAATTAGGTCTTAATTTTTAATTATTTTATATAAATACTAGACAATAAATATCTTAATCTCATAAAGTATTTTGATGTAATTTTACTCACAAATATTATAAAAATATCCCATAAAACACTTCTAAGTTTCTACCTGTTACATACATTAAAAAATAGATTTACAATACATTAAACAATTGTTTTTTAAAAATTTGATGTTTAAATAAAATATTCATATATTTTTATATCACTGAGTATTTTGAAAACTTTATTGCTTTATAGAATATAATATATGCAAATTGTTATGGGAAAGTTTTTGTCCAATATGATTGTAACTTACTTCTCAATTTCAGATACAAAGAATTTGACGATCTCAGAAAGCATTTTCCCAAATCTGAGTTTGTTGCAATTGATAGTGAAATGCATACTGTTCATTTTGCGAAGAAGAAGGAATTCCTAGATGCAATCTTAAAGTTTTTACAAAATTAATATTAATTATAATGCAATACTTAACCTTTTGTATAAAGATTGTCTAAGAGGAAGTTATATAAAAGTCAATATTGTTTTTACCCTTCTGTCTTGGGAATGATTGACTATCACCGATTGATTATTGATTTTATATGTTGCTCTTTCAGAACTGTTTTCATGAAACTCATATTTAGCTTTTCATTATGATTAAAATTTATTTTTCCCAAATGAGTTTGTCCATTTTATTAATTTATATCGATAAAATAACTTATTTTTTGTGAAATAAACAAATCTACTTTCCAAGTTTTATAGGTTTTAAAAATAATGATATATTTTATTCTAACTGCATTTAACTTTCTATGTTGCGTAAATTTATTGCAAAATTGTTGTAGTCCACAGCCAACAATATATGATACTAATCTAAAATTATGTTACGAGTACAGGAAATAAAATTTTAAACAAGTAGAAACTTCTATCTTCAAAAGAAATTTTATATTTCACAAAGTAAAATGTTTTAAGAATAGCTTAAGTTAAATTATTGGTAGAAGTACTATAGTATTTGTGTGATATAAGCAAAAATAAATTAAGGATGAAATGTACACTTATTGAAACATAAATACGATGCTCAAATAGTAATGAAAATAATGCTCACAATAATCATGCGATTAATAGTTATCCTATATTTCAGGATGTTAATTATCTATTTTAAAACTGACATCGGCTTAAACATCACATTAGAACTTATGACTTAGAACAGTTAAAACAGCACAAGGCAATTTGTCAACGGATCTGCTAAAATAAAGTTGAAAATCAACAAAAGTTATATGCGTAATTACTTTAGTCTGATGTTTGCTTACTTTTCTCACAAACATATATATTTGTTCCTCTCATTCAAAAATAAATGGTAGCTAGCTTTTTTTATAAATTTACAAAAGTTCATTTTTTTCATTTATAGAAACTATAAATTTTATTGTTCCATTTTTATGGTGCCATTTCTTTATGGTGAACTTCAAAAAACATGTTGTTCCTTAACTTTTGAAGACCAGTATAGATTTTGAGTACTAATCAATTACGTGTCCTTACCTTAATTTTATATTCGTGAAACAAATATATAAAATTTAATCAAAGCAACTTTTAATAATCAAACTATTTTTGTTTAATAGTTTTGGGCATTATTAGATACAATATTTTATATTGATTTCCTTACTTTATTTCGAAAACATTTTTTGAAACATAAAAATTTAAGACAAATGATTTAATTGTTTTTTCATTTTAGTGTCGATTTTTCCTTTTCTTTGTATTCTCGAAAACTCCTTTGTACTCATGGATGGTATGAATTATATTTAAAAAGTGTGTACAAAAGTGACGAATCGCAAGACGTAAATATTTAAATATTAAGAACAAATATATCTTCTAAGTTATTCATTATTTGGAAAACTGCAATCTTTGTTAAGTGAGATTAAACCTCAATAAAATGTAGCCAGATCTACCAGAATTGTAAGCATACATTAAGTATCCAATTGGAAGTCAAATAGATCCCAGAACCATATACCAAAATGATTAACCATGACTTTGCATCAGAATAATATGCATATCATATGATAATAAATTATGATTGATGCATAATCATAGTAATATTCAATAATTACTTTTTACAATTAATATAAAATTATTTAAGCTAAATTTTAACACTTTATGAATACAAGGTGACGCAAACTATCTAAATATAAATAAATTGGACGAACAATTAATCCTATTTGACATCGAATCTGGATTAAGTTACTGATTTTTTTAATGAAGTTGTATTCAGTGAAACACAAATAACAACAAATCGTATAAGTAAAACTAGTTTGTCAGTTATAGTTATTTATAATCTAATGATTTACTTATGAATTAAATCCTTTGAATTAATGAATTTCTTTCAAGAAATAAAAATTCTACTCTTATCTATTTTAACTATGCAACATTTATGTCAATGCAACATATTTCAACTTTTTATAGCATTAACAAATATTTCTTTTTATTGTCTTTTTATTATATACAATGGAATAAAACTTAAAAGATTATTTTAAATTAGGTCTTAATTTTTAATTATTTTATATCAATACTAGACAATAAATATCTTAATCTCATAAAGTATTTTGATGTAATTTTCCTCGCAAATATTATAAAAATATCCCATAAAACACTTCTAAGTTTCTACCTGTTCTACTTTCATTCCATCAGTTATAAAAAGCCGTGGGGCAAAAAAAAAATGCTCAAAAAAGTTTAATAAGTGTGATTTTAATATCGTGAAATATGTAAAAAAATATGAGGAAATATTTTAAGCATACTCTGTACATTCCAAAATATTTTGGTTTTGGTTTCAAAATGTTTTCAAAAATATTTTGGCTTTATAATATACATTTTAAATAAAATCTAATCTTTAACTTTTAAAGGCATTATATGTTTTTATGCATATATATATATATATATATATATATATATATATGCAAAGCTATTAATTAATCACATTTCATCACATGTTCATGCGTTTGTGTTTTGAAGAAATTCAAAACAAACTTTAGAAGGAAAGTGAAAAGACTTTATTGTGTAACAACATTTCTTATATTAATTTTTTTCCAGTTTATTTGTTTTACTGAATAAATATTTCACGAAAAAAATTTCTTTTTTTTTATTTTATGATGATTAGTAAAACCTCATTTTAAATTTTAAGCACCATTTCTTATCAGAATTATCTATAATATAAAAATACATATAATTTTAAATAAATTCGTCGACTCTCAAATTCAGGAATTCTGTATTCATCAATGAATATTATTTAAAAGAGTTTTCTTGCTTATTAGAATATTTTGATTTGTGATGCTTAGAAAATATAAATTAAAAAAAAGTAAATTTTGTTAGAAAATATAAGTATAAAAAAAGATAAAAAATATTGCTTTTGTTTTCAGTTTTACGATTGCTTTTATTTTTATAATACCTTTTATATTTACGATTTAATAAAAATCTTATTATTGTAACTTTTGTTTTATGGCCTACTAAAACTATGGATCAATAGTTTTAGCTTTATTTTTAAAATAAAAAATAAATGTGTTTTGATGACAAAACGTACAGCTCAAATTACATTTATATCATCCTTCATTTTATAAATATAAACCACTGTTTATTTTTACATGATATCATATACGTTTTTTAAGAATCTTAAGGCATATGGTAATTACGATTTTAATAGACTTTTATAATATTGTCAACTAGAGTACATTAGAGATATTTGATTATTTTAAATGCGATTGTTCAAAGACTATTTCTTAAAACCTGAACTCTCTCTGACTATAATATAAATGATCTATCTTTAACTGCAACTAAATTTAAAAATAGGACATACATAGCCAACTTTGAAACAAGAATATAGGTGAATGCACCCATTTTCCTACAATAATTTTAAGCCATTTACAACTCTTTCTATTGAATTTATAGCTTACTTAGTTTAGATTTTACCAGGGAAAAACCGATTTCGGAAAAGCCACCTAGTTCTAAAAAGATGAAATTAATACAATGGAAACAAAAGTAAAACATAACTAAATATTTTTTGTATACGACATAGTGAAGCAAACGAAAGTTTAAAGTATTAAAAAAATCTTTTTGAAGATGTTTACTTAAACTTTAAAACTAACAACAGGGAATTATAAAATTTAACGTATAAATATAAGCACATTACGAAATGCATTTTAAACTCTAATTTAGTTGAGAAACAAATAAAAAATAACTGCATAGTAAAAAAATGCAATTAAAAATTGCATAGAAATCTTATGTATACGACGTTGTGAAATGAACGAAAATCAAAAAAATCCAATCACGTGTGAAGTAAGCTCCTGTTTAAAAGTGAAAATATGAAATTCAGCTTAAATCATAAAATTGCACACACTTTATAGAACAAATTTTAATTTCTGATCTAGTTATGAACAGAAAAGACAACTATTAAGCTACTGCGGTATAAACAGAAACATAACTTACATGAGATATATTTGTTGCATTAGAAATTTCAAAAAAGCAAAGAATTAAAAAAAGCCAATTTTGACGAAGTTTCAGTTAGAACTTAAAAACAAAATTCCTCAAAGTTACGCACATAAAACTATATATATGCATAACAAAATAATTTAATTAACTTTTCTAAACAATGTTTTGCTTCAAAAACGAAGTTATGCATCAATTAGTAAAACAAATCGAATGAGGTGTATCATACTTGGAAACTATTGTTAGTTATAAAGTTGTTGAATGTTACATTCGAGGCACTTTTTTATCGGCGTTCTAAGGAATTTCCAAAGCACTGACATATGGAGGAAGGTGAAGACGCATGTTCTGAAGAGGAAAAAATACTTTTACCAAAACTATAAACAGTAAATATCATTATTTTTTTAAAATTTTCATTATTCATTATTTTTCATTATCATTATTTTTTAAATATTCTTATAAAAAAATGAGAATAATAGAAGAAAGGTTCTTGCATCCCTTAAAATTTTTAATTTAGGTTGTGAGGATTCTATTAGACTCTTAAAATTGCTAAAAATTATCATCTGATGAATTTCATTTCTAGATGTCTAAAGCTTATACATATCTAGATGACTATATGCTAAGAGCATTAAGATATGGAATAAGCTTCGCAATACTAAGAGCTTTATACAAAGAGGTTTGTTCAAATTTATTTAATGTCCATGATGCTATGGGCTGTGTGTAGTTTTCATCGCTCAGAATTTCTTCGACACCTAGAAAAATTAATTCTCTTAGTATTTTTTAGTATCACTTAGTATTTCTTAGTATCACACGTAGTTTTAGTCATCAAAATTTCTCAGAAATCTTATAAAATTCACGTCTTTCAACTGTTATCAAAATTTAGAATACTTTATTTCTTACTGTATAACACAGATCCCAGACAACTTGTACATCTTCAGTATTATGTACTATCTTACATATTTAATGACGAATTTTTTTTAAGATATTATTTTAGTAGAATCCATACCAAATTGCTGTAGGTCAGATTCCTTAAGGAAGACATGCATGAAATTAGATGGATGTATTAGTTATCCTGACATCGCAGTTTACATGTATATAAAATGTTTCACTGTTTCCCATCTTGTGGGCTAACACTTTTATTAAGAACCGTTGAACAAATTCAAACAAAATTTAAAAGAGGAAAACCAAGATAAAATTAGTCAAATAACGGACATACTTAAAAATCTCATATACCAGAGTATAATGAGATTTTTAAGTATGTCCGTTATTTGACAAATTTTATCTTGGTTTTCCTCTTTTAAATTTTGTTTGAATTTGTTCAACGGTTCCTAATAAAAGTATTCTATACTTAGTTTTTTTCCTATTTTTATTTGATTATATTTTTAATTATAATTGACATTGATTTGAATTCGTTAATACTTAAAAACAAAATATTTTTGACATTTAGGTACAATAGAAAATTATGTATTAAATTCTGATATTCCAAAAATGAAGAAAACAAAAGAATAAACTTGTATGTAGCAAGAATAAAGTCTTCGTATATCTTCGTTAATTTGATGAAAAATGACATCTAATTCAAAATTTTCCAAATCAATGTAAATATGTCAAACACGATTCTATTAAATCTACAAGAACACTTTCCAGTGTCTCATTTACAGTTAATTAAAAAGAAAGCATTTCTTTTTCAAATATTAAAATCAATTCAAGGGAATTATTCCTGAATTTGACAGTGCAGCAGAATTGCGATGTAAAACTTTTAAAGTAGGCGAAGATGCAAACAAATGGATTCCTTCCTATGCGAAAAATTTCACAATCAACAATACAATGCAAAAATAAATACACTGGTACCAATTCATTAATTTTTCAGCAGCATTTATTATTAATGAAACACTGCTGTAAAAGAAAAACACAAAGAATATTTAAAAAAGTATTACTTTCCAAAGATAAAAGGATAATTCTCATAAACGATACTTATTATTAAAATATTGTAAAGAATAAAATGCTTTGGAAATATTCAATTAAAAATTTCACACAATGTCACCACTCCGTTACAATTTATCTTAAAAAAAATATGAAATTTCATGTCCTAAGCAAAGAGAGTTTGAAAGAAGTATAACTTAATTTTTTTTGTTCTACAATATACTAATTGTTTAACCATTTCTTACTACTTTAAATTTTTATTTAAACAGTATGAATAAATTATAAAATTTTTATACATTTTTTTAAGTCTTGATAGGCATTAAAATGACTTACAAATGGACCTTTAATTTTCATAATTAAGTAACAAAGAGTTTAGGAACTTTAAATTTATTGTTTGATAGTCTTTGTGCATGAAATACTTAAACCAGAAATCACAAAATTCATATTCTGTATTGTGTAAGTCGATTCAAAGTATTATGTAGGTTTTTTTCAGATAGCAATATATTCTAAAAACATTCACAAATATTTTTGTAACATTTGAAGTGAAAAATCTTAGTGCAATACTTAGTGCTTAGAACAATACTGTATATTTCTTCATTGAGATATTGTGAAAGCTTTAAAAGAGGTGTCAGCAGAGTATATTAATTCCGTACTGAACGCTTGGAAATAGAGACCATAACTGCTTAAATATATTGAACACGGGTAACTGTGCAGGGGAAAATAGACGATTTATTTTATTCTAACGTTTATAAAGCCATGATTGGGCAAACATAGCTGTATGAATGGGTGCATTGTCATTTTGAAAATTTTCATCTCCAACAAAGAAACAATTTCTTTTATAGGATAGAGCTGGTCAGCTAAAATTCCAATATATTTCTCCCCCAATGAATCTTCCGTTTAGATTCTAGTAGAAATCCCCGTTACATATTCTCATATCATAACAACTATACCTCCATTAAAAACAAAATTAACTTGGTATTAGAATATTAAATGAATATTTTTAATTTATATTATGAATTTTGTCATTAACTATTTTAATTAATCCCTCTCCTAACTTTTTTCCATGTTTGTATATATTTTAATCAATTACATTTTAATCACATTTTAAGATTTTTTATGTTTATGCTCTTAATACAATTCCAATATTTTAGTATAACTATAAACAACATTTTCTCCATGAAATTAAAATGAAAATATAATTACGTTTTAGTTTTTAGGAATATCAAATATATATTAATATATAAAATCCTTTTATTAGCTAAAATTACAATTATTTAGAATGTCTTTTCTAATAAAAAGAAATTGATAAAATCTTTAAAATTTTCATTAGAATTATTTTTGTTTTGGTGAAACATTTTGTTCA
Organism: Latrodectus geometricus; assembly: GCA_026290005.1. Classification (NCBI taxonomy): domain Eukaryota; kingdom Metazoa; phylum Arthropoda; class Arachnida; order Araneae; family Theridiidae; genus Latrodectus; species Latrodectus geometricus. Next base: position 18,573 of record JAPDSC010059532.1, read on the forward strand.
AGCAAATTTTTCTAATTACAAAATCATCAATAAGAATTTTAATGAAACTTTAAATAATAATTCACCTTTATTAGCTAGAATTTAATTCTTTTCAAAATGACTAAACTAAAATCAATAATTTGAATATAAAAAATGCTTGTTATCATAGAAAAATGTTGGAAACTGTTTCGTTTTTAGTATTAATCTCATTTTTATCAAGCTTTATCAAATAACATCAAGTTCGAATTATTAAAATATCAGTGAAATATATCATAATTACTTTGATACAGTAAAAATGTTTATTAAATATTTTAGATTATTAAGATACTATTTAGCATGTTAAAACATTTAATAATCAATTTCTACTAAAAATCAATGCAAGTCTAATAATCAATTACAAGTTGATCAATATTATTTTTATTCAAAAAATGTTCAGTTAATGAAGACATTTTAATTAAAATCATTGTTGGCAAACAATAAAGTTTTTTTTTAAATCATAACATTTTTAAAATCAAAAAGAATAACGGCGAGAAGATCCAAGATGCTTTGTAAGGAAATTGATGACGGTATCAACGAATTTTTCAGGAAAATCTATGTGAACATTATGAGTTGCGCCTTCAAATTGGATCAACTCAGCATTTGGGCAATATTGTCGGATGAAGTCTTCTCTTTCACCTCTGAAAAAAATAACATAATATTTAAGTTTAATCGTTACTGAACAATATACTTTATCGTTAAAAGTAACTAGTAAAAATAATAATTTTTAATTAATTAAATGGCTTAATATATTTAATTAATTAAAACAATTGATTTTTCTTGGCATATTCTGAACTAAATTAAATTATGTAAGATGAATTGATATTTTTGTAAATGTTTATAGAATTATAATAATTTGGTAAGCACGCAGACATTCATATTTAATTCATTCATCAATTAAATTTTTAAACTCTATGTTTTATAACCTTAGATATTTTAGAACATTAAATAAATGTATGAAACATTTATTCCTTAAAATATATTTCTATAAATACATTTATATCTCTATAACTTTCTTTCTAACATTAAAATATCTTTAATTTTGTTTAATAAATAAAAAAATTGAATTTATAAATTTATGTTAATTTGACACTCTGTTGGATCATTACAAGCTTAACACATAAGTTAATTTATATCACAAAAACATTAATATGTATTAACTATTGTCAAAAACGTTTACAAATATTTCAAATTTAAAAAATTAAAATTCCTAAGAATAAAAACAAAGAACTTATGATACTCTTCTATAGTGTTGATTTATATTACACAAAAAAAAAAAAAAACTCAAGCATTATTTATTAATTATCAGATAAATTTCAAATCTTTATTTGAAAGACATATTGGCATCAATATTTTTAAATTACATTAAACAACTTTTGAAATTTATTTAAAAATATTTTTTAATTATTATTTGAATTCATACTCATAATTTTAAGAAAATTAATTTTTTATCAAAATATGATAATTTCTAAAATTTTACAAAACAAATGCTAAATTAAGCACTTAAATATTTTAAATCATTTACTTTTTTTATTTGAAAACTAAATTAATCAATATAATTGTTTCATAAAGAATAATATTAACATTTATTCTTCGAAAAAGATACATAGGTAAATTAATGACCCGTATATCATAATGAGCACTTAAAGTTTAATAATTTCAAGCATTCAGACTAATTTTAAACAATTTTAAATGACAATAGAATTTTTTGTTTTAGAAAAATTTAATATTGAATAATTACATGGAATTGGAACTGTTAATTAATTATGTTGACATATTGGTAAAGTTGTTCGAAACACAAAGATTACAGTTATATCTCATTTGTGTTTAAATACCTACTATTAAATTTACATTTTTACTCACTACATACAAAATTTATATTAATTGAATACATTAGGCACTCATAATATACTCTATACTAAATATATAGAATAATTAGCAAAATGCATTTTATAAAAGTACTTCTTCATAAAATGTGACTTACATTCTTAAAGCTGAACGACTACCATATATAACGCATACAGGTCCTTTATATACTCCTTCGGGTTTAAGTGAGTTAGTTATCAAGTTATCAGAAGATATTTCAAACTGTTTCATATTATGCTTAACATCGTAGCTACCATCTGGTAGTTGTTTCATTGGAATTTTTCGCTTATAGATACGTTCTTTTTCACTGAAATAAATCTGAAAAACTTTGATTTTAGGAAATATCAGTTATGGTTATCAGTTAAAAATGTAGCAGTAGAGTAAAAAATTTAAAAAAAGGAAATACAAGTACCCTATATTAATAATGTGTATATATTTAAAGCAAAAAGGAGTATATTAAAAGCTAATATTCATGTTTTCTGCATATATGGATAAATTAATAATAATTAAAACTTTTGTGTGTGTACCATCTCATAAATGTTGATAGTTGATGAGTACAAATACTAACAGCAAAAATAAAAATACCTTTGCACTTCTGATATATCAACGAACTGCACCCTTTACACCAAAATATTTCTCAATTTTGAATCACATTTTAAGAATAAATTTGTATTATAATTCATATAACAAATTTACATGATGCATGTTACATTCATGTTACATTATCACGGAAACCTTCACTCTTTTCAAAATTAATAAAAAGATACTGAAACCATAAAATATTTAACCCGTTAATGCCCAAATTATTTTAAAATCGAAGTTTTCAAAAAATATTTTTCATATATGATAAATAGATTAATTTTGAAGTAGTATCCATTTTCTGTAATTAGCAGCTGAGATAATAGGTGACCTATAAATAGATCGCTGGGTGTTTATGATAATAAAAGATCAAGTACCTTTCCTGTGATTTTATAGTTAAAAAATTAAAAATTTAGGGGGGAAATGGAACTTTTGTGAATTTAAAAACATTTAATGAAATTTAAAAGAGAAAATATTATTTTATTGATTTAAACTTACTTAATTAAAATTATATACAGCCTATTTGTAAAGTCAAGTGTGATATAATGGAAAATATTTCAGACAAAGGGTTACATTACATTTTGTACAAAACGTAAGATGTCTACGTTTACAATTTGGAAACTGGCATCTTCTTTGGTTTTGTCTTTTTCCTGTAACATCTTTCTTATCTAAACTTGTCTTTTTTATCTAAACATACTGAGTCTATTGCGTTTGATCTTGATGACATCATCAGAGGTCTTTCTTAGAATTTGTTCCCCGTTTGAGGTACGCAACGTCTATATATAATCGGATGTCTTTTATACTTTTCCTTTCGCAATTTGATTAATTGAACAGAATGTACGTATTTATAATAGTCATATCGATAACTCTAGTAAAGATTGGCCATTACAGTTTTTTGCCACGGATCTGAATTGTGTGTTTTTTAAGAGCCAGTCATGCTGGTCGACTCCACCCTTATTTTTGTTATATTGGTGAATATTATTAAGTTGCAGAATTTTTCTTTGTAACCTTTTTGATGCCTTGAAACTTGGATTAAAGACTCTATGAAATCAAACTTTGCCACTATTTTTACTCACTTTTTATCCTACCATAACTAGAACTTAACTAGAATTATTTCGTTCTTTTGGTCGAAACAGTAGTCATAAGAATCGAGATTTTTTTTTTCTAATATTTTATCAGATATTAAAGGGTAAAAAGTTGTTATCTTGTTTCTAACTGTGCACAAGGTTTTGAATCCTTGTGTTTTTAATTCGACCAGCAGATCATGAGAATTAAAAAAATTATCAAAAATGATGTGACTGTAAGGATCAGTTACTGGTTGCAACATTTTTTTTCACTACTCGTGTTTCAATCGGTTCTTTTGGAGTTTCAGGAGTTAACTCATCTACATCAGACGGTAAAGCAGTTATATCATTTCCTTAGATCTATTTCCTTCGAAATCATTTATTCTAACGCTTCTCAGGTGATGTGAAAGAACAAAGAATTACAGATGATACAAAACCACTAATTTATGCCCGAGATGCAAACATTTGTTTGCAGAGATGTCGAAAGAGAAGACACTGATATATTATGGCGGGAATTGGATAAGTAGATCAGATTAATCATACAACTTTTTATTTTTCACTGATGGAAGATGTATAGTTTGACAAGATTCCCATGAAGACATTAAACTATCTTGGTTTAATCCTACTCTAGTAGAGTGTGGTGGAGATTTCATGATAGGGGATATATTTTGAGGGCATGGAATTGATGTCCTGGGTTTCGTCGTGGAAAATTCAACAGTTAGTTCATTCATTCAAGTTAATATTGAACGTAGATTAGAAGAAATTCAGAATGTTATTTATATTTTGGATGTAATTATTAATATTTAATAAGTTGTTTTGAAATATTTATGTAAAATATGAGTTAAAAATTTTTAAAAAGATATTTTCCCACAAAAAGTAAGATTTTTGGAAAATTTACAGATCTATTAATAAAATAATAAAGTTTTCTTCCACATCAGTTTGAGCAGAATTATATAATTTATATATAAATACAATTTAAATTATAAAATTAAAGCATGACATTTTTTGCTTAAAAATACGTTTTATTACACTAGTTATTTAATGAACTTACTAATTGACTAGGTGAAATTTTGGAATATACGTCATCTATTACTTGTCTTATCGCTTCAGACTCGTCAGTGTTTTTTGGAATACGGTGAACAGCTTTCTGAAACATAGACATGAATGTCATAGAGGCATCAACTATGGCTTTTGCTCTTACATCTGCAATACTATCCTCTAAGATGAGTAGCTCGAATCTTTCTGGCTAAAAGTTATAAGATTAGACATCATTTTTAAAGCAGAAAAATAAAATCAGCATAAATTAATAAAACATTTTATTCACGCAATGAAATAAAAAATGTTTCCTAAAATTAATAAGAACATACGCATATACAACAATATACATGTTTCAGTAAAATGCTTTGTAGTATTTTATATAAATACAAAGAATGGCATATATTTTTGCATTGATGAATTCTTTATAGTCTAATAGACAAAAGAAAGAGTTTTACATTAAAATTAATAAGCCCTTCAGTCAAACAGTCTAATATTCTATTAAAGTAAATGAATTTTAAGAATAAATATAGCTCCTATACAAATTTGTCACATCAAATTCATTAAATTTAAGAAGTGATATGAGGATCACTTCTCAGTAAAAATAAATCCCATATGCTTTAAATCACTTACAAATTTGATAGAAATCGAAAAGATGATACAGAAAAATAATATTACCATATCACTCACAAAACACGGGACATCTTTTCTAGAAAATGATAATTCGATATGGTATGAAAGACATAAAAATATGAAGAAAATATAATTTCATGACTGAAAATTTGATAAGACTCTAAATACTTTGTCTGGAAATCTTTAAAATGCATGTTGTACGTTTTGTTAAACTATTTACTATTGTAGCCTAAAGGCGTGTTACTCTTGATTATTTCAATGCATTTATCATAATTTTATCATACGTTTTGAGAATACAACATACATTTCTTATTTACCAGTGAATAAAATGGGTATTTCTATTATTTGCAAGTACTTATTTCAATTTTATAAATCCAAAGAATGCTATTAGTAATACATGTTTTAGTTTGTAAGCATTTGTCTCCAGATACAGTACCAAGACTAATTCATTTGACCTCACTTATATTAGTTCACTTTTTTTAGTTTTTTTTCGCCTTTTTATTCTTTAATAAAAAGTTTTCACTTTTTTATTCATATCAATTAAAATAGAATCATATAATAATATTTCTTAAATGTCAACGATAATTTTCACGTGATTTTCTATAAAAAGAATAATGTTTGGGGATATAATTCAGTATAAAGTATATCTCTCTTCACTGTACATTCGGTCAAGTTACTTTTTAACAAGTACAGATTTTGTTTTTGCAGTTTTCTCTTCTACTTATGTTAACTGTAGGTTCTCAAATATTGCCCAATTGTAGGTTCTCAAATATTCTTGCCCTCTGACATAGTTAAGCCCTTTGTAACTAAATCCGAGTTCCTGAAAGCCTAACTTAGTCAGAGTTAGAAGCTGACTCAGTTTTATATAAGCTGACTGCCTAGAAAGGGATCTTACCGTTATAAGAGTGATCAATTAGGAAACCATGGCTAAAAATAGTCACGCCGGGAGGAAAATCTTAAGAAGGATAGGACCTGCTAAGGCTGTCATTCACTCAGGAAGGAAAGGTTTGTTTCTCTATTTAAACTTGAAAAATAAGTTAAAATTTATTCCTTTCATGATAGTTTAAAGTTTATTAAAATTGAAATTATAGATATCATAACTCCAAATATTTTTTAAATTATTTTCTCATATGATATACATTTACCAATTTAATTACTTATTAATTTTGCATTAGACATGACCATAGACAAAGAAATATTTACAATAACAATAGAAATCATACTTTGGATCCTTTAACACAAATAATTTAAAAAACACTTCCTTAATTGCATCTGCTTGAAATATTTTTATAAATATGTTATTTTAATCCTCATATTCAAAGCGTCATTTTTAATATGTAAAACTGAATAAATTTAAGGACAAAATTAATAACAGAAGAAATTCCTTCCTCATCTGATTTACGAATAAAAAAACAGATAAATAAAACAAAGCGTTTATAATATTAGTCTAACTAGAACTTTTTTTTATATCGTAAAAATCATCGGGAATATTTTGCTTGTTATTTCAAGTAAAGTATATAATTTGGAATACAAATTTTATTTCAGAATAATGATATTTATTTATAGAATAAAATTTGAAAATCATAAATTGCGAGTAAAGTTTATTAAAAATTAGTATATAGCATCCGCTATATATATTCCATTTTAATACTATAAATGTATATTGAGGCTGGCAAATTCAAATATTCAGAACTCTTTTTTGAGTCCATGTACTGCGTAGAAATATGCATAAATATTTTAAGATTCAAAAAGGAACTAGTTCATCGCTACTGTATCAGTCAACAAATTTATAATTTTAATTTTACAAATAAATATAAATTTTAAATGCATGAAAGTATTATTAGAAAGTATAAATTTTTTTAAATTATAAAATGATTAAAAATGAAAGTAATAAACATAAAATGTAAAATTATTTCAATTGTCTTCATTTATAGCTTATAAACTCTATACATGGTTTTATATTTTACATATAATTCATAAACTATACATGGCTTTATATTTTACATATAATTCATATTTTATCAATGAATTATGAAGTTATGATAAGATATTTTACCAATGACCTTACCACTCTTAGGGCAACCATTTGAGCAGTCCATCCACCCATATTATGACCTATTAATATAGATTTTTTTATATCTTTAGAATCCATGAAATAAAGCAAATCATCTAAAAGAATATTGAATGTAAAGTTTTCTGTCCATTCACTATCACCATGATCCCTTGCATCATAAGCATAACACTATAAATAAAAGTATTCATCAATCATCTTACAATTGAAACAAGAAATCAAAAATTTATAATTACTAAAAATAATCGAAATCTTATAACAAAATTGGATATTATAACGGAACAGGTTTAAGATGAATATAGTTACTTTGGAATTATCATCATTTGCCCATAAATCATATAAGTCATAAAAGCAAGTTTTTAGAATGAAAACTATACGAACCAAGATATTGTAATTAAATCTTTGAATATAAATGTTCTAAATGTTTATGTTAGGCGTATTTCGACACCTGAATATTTTCTGATATGTTTTTCTTCAGAAATGCAACATTTTATGCCTTTTTGTACTGCTTTAAATTGGCCGTATTTCAATTAATAAATTCTTAGAGTAAGTAATTGTTGGAAAGAGTTAAATGAATTTCATTAATATATATATATATATATATATATATATATATATATATATAGTATATAACTCTAAAAGTTCATAAGAGGACTAATAAAATAACAGCTTTGATATAAACAATTCTCTACGCAGTCCATTTTAAGAGTAATATATCCATTAAAATGATTCTTTAACATTTTCATTAATTTTTAAAATGTCAATTACTTGTACAAAACTTTAACTTATGATGTGCTGAAACTATCAATTGATCCCTTGATATTCTCCTGAGTAAACCATTGTCTACTCATATCCCTTGTTTTGTGCTAGTTATCCAAATCTTGCGTTAAGGTTCCTCAGCTAGTATCACATCTAATAAATGTCACATGCCGCAGGTATTCAATGACATTTAGATTTGGAGATTTTGTCAACTAAGAAAGGATATCAAATCTAGTCAGGATGTCAAGAGTTTGCCGTATGATATGCGGTATGATATTTCCTTGCTGAAATATCATGTTAAGAGATCCTTTGAATAAGGACAAAACATTGCATGACATTGTGGTCGGTGATCTAATGGTCGTTAATGTGCACCAGAGGTATCTTTGGATGAAATACTATACCATCCTAAACTATGATTCCCAGTGGAATACAGGTTTGACTCTCTGAGAAAGGGTTTGGTTTGTAGCTTTTCCCAGGACGCCGCTATACCCACCTATGGCCATTATTTCTCCACAGATAGAAACTATATTCATCCATTCGAATATCTGATTCCATTCGACAGTTCAAGTTCTATGCCATGTGTCTAGCCTTTCTTTAAGAGGTCAAAGGTATCCCTGTTGCTAATGCCTATGTATGTGACTCTTTGCGTATGGTTTGTGTGATAACAGGTTCACGTGCTTCTAGGAGTAACCAGCTTTGTATGTCAACAACTATTAAGGTTTTCTACTTGATAACTTGATAATATGCACTCTAATTTCCTCTTATATAAGTATTGTTTCATCACTCAAAACTTTCTACCTTCGAAAATTTATTTGCTTTAACATACTTAATTTTGGCAATTTTTCTAAGTTTCTTAATTTTTCTGAGGTAAATAAACGCAATTAGTGCTTGAACCAATGCTTTCTGTGAAAAACTATTTAAAAATACGTAAATGTTGTTTGTGAAAGTATATAGTTTTGTGCAATAGATTAATCATTCATGTGAATTCAATAACCAACCACATGTCGTAACGTTACACTTTTTTTGCCATTTTACGGAAATTTAATTTATTTTTTGATGAACTGAACTGAATATAACATCTCACAACTGAGACAAAATTAAAATGAAGATGAGATTGGATATAACTTTTGAAGGAATCTTCTTAATTTTGACGAAAATGTATTACATTTATGTATATGCAGTACATCTATTGATATTTGATGGAATTTAAATCCAACGTTTTCATTGCCATTTACAGAATGAAAGATTTTTGCGTGTAGATTATTTTACATCCACTTATTCAATTATTCTGAATGTATATATATATAAGTATCAACTAACGAATCATAAAAGTTAAATTATAATGTTTTTATTACATACATTACTCTGCATTGCCTTATTATTTATGATGGAGGGAGACTCGAACTTAAATTTTATTGTAATGCATTCATTAAAAGTTGTTTAAAAGTATGCTGCTAATCTAATAGGTGAATCTTTATTTTTACTGCCGATGTTAAAGGTGATATTAATACATAAACTTTTGTTTAATACAAACAAATTAAGGCACTAAAATAATTTTGAAAAAGTAGAATAAATGTCATAATAATTTTCCATAATAAAACTGAAAACATGCATTCAACTTTTCAATATATGTTCAGATACTTTTTAAATAAATGTACCCACATTATAATGGAACTCCTTTTTTTTAAAAAAATATTTAAATTATTTGTTCAAGTTTAATTATTCAAATATATCTCTTACTTTTATAATATTATTTAATTTTAGTTGCCCGCTCTTAGACTATGAAGAAAATCTAACATATATCCAAAGAGAAAAAAAAATATCTAATATAATAAAATGTTATAATTTCTCAAAAATTTTAATTTTTAATAATCAAAACATTATAATTTCTCAAAAATATTCATTTTTAAAATGTATTTTTTTAATAGTTTTATGATTAATAAAATAAAAATATAAACATAAAATGTTTCTAGAAATTTTCTTGGCAAACATTTTAAACCACGTAATAAAATTAATAATATTTTTTATTATAAAAAGTTTTTGAAGTCAAGTCCTAAAATTTTTAACAGTAAACAATATAAAATTTTTGAGAAGTTCAATAGCATACTATCCGATGCACTACAATTTATTTTCTACAATTTATAATTCCTTTTAAAAATAAAAAATAATAAATTATTAGATCAATTATTAAATATTGCATAAAATTACAATACGAATGAACTAAAATTTCCCATTTATCTGCAACACACTATTGAATTTTTGACATTTGTTTCATAATAATTTCTTATATTTTCCAAATACCAGAAGAACATTTTGAAATACGGATACTGCAACAAATAGTTAACAATGATCCAAAGATACTTTTTCTTCTTTATGTACTAATACATTGTTCGACATGCTTTGGTTTTATTATTTTCTTTAAAATATATATTTTTGACCTTATGATGAAATTGTTATCGTTTGGTATTAAGTTGTTTATTATAAATTACAATCTACTCTATAAAATGTTACTGCAAATAATTGAAAGTAATATAAAATGCCATTACTGAGATTTTACTTACGAAGAAACAATAATTATTTTAGTAGAACAATATGTTTTTAGGTTTAATAAAATATATGGTATTTCATGCGGTACTCATTGATAAATGTATTGCTTCAATAGACGCTTGTTTTTATGATCTTGTAGTAACCGATAAAATATTTCGTATTATAGAAAAATAAGTGTTAGATCTTAAAATAATTTTTTTTTACAAAATATTAGAAACTTCTATTTGAAAATTATTATTTAGTGGGAATTATATTAAAAATACATGCAAAATACAATTCACACTAAAAAAACAATTCAAACTTTATTGATGAATGAAGCAACGTAATTATCTGTTTTTCTTCTATTTCAAAACTATGTAATTTTAGATTTTAATCTTAAATTTTAAACATACGATTTTTACACAAATACGCAATCTGAGAATTTTACGGTTAACCAAGGAAAAATAGATCAATGTTTTTTACTAATGAAACAAAAAAAAAATTTATAAAAACATATTAACAGTAAACGCAAACAGAAGAAACGCAAAATAATTTTGTCAAAAAAGATTTTTCAAAATTGAATTCATAAAGGGGATTAAAATTATTATTATGTCTATGGGCAAGAGACCAGCAACTAATTCGTAAAATTGTGATTGTTCGTTAATTAGTAGTTCGTAAAAACAAGCATCTTCTGTAATTATACATTATATTATTTGAATTACTAGAGAATTTATGGAATCTTGTAAAATAATCCTTATATTTTCTACCTTATTTAATTCTCCCCCTCATACCCTTCTTTCCAAATTCTTCAATAATGACATCCTTAACTGTTATTTTAACTGTAAAAATATTGTAAAAGAAGAATTTCTTTATGGTTTTGATCATTCTTCTGAATCAGTGAAAAATTATGATAATGAATTATCTTTACATATATATTAAAACTTTACATATATTTAAATACATACATATATTTAAAATGAAATATGTGAGTATTTATATATATTTAAACTACTCACATATTTCATCAGAAAAGTTCAAAATAAAAACAATAAATTTCAATTATTTTGAGTTATATTTTTTTTATTTTTCAAAACTAATACATTTAAATTATCAGGAAAGAAATCAAACTTTGCGAAATAAATTTAAAAAATTATTCATGCAGAAATGAATTTTTGTTATGATTAACAATAATAGAGGGAAAGAGGGAGCTCACACAATTTAAAAAAAACCTTTGACTCGAAATTCAAAACAAATCAAACTGAAATAGAATGAAGACAATAGCTCGATAACGATCGGATTGGTATACAGAACAAGTAAAATATGATCAACAAAATATTAATAAGTTTTCGAACTGCAACAAATTTCTCAAGAATGTTGAAACGTAAAATGCCATAGAGAAAATAGCGTTTCTGTGATTTCCTTTCAATTATGACAAATTATCTTAAACAGCAATCTGAAATATTGCGATACCATGTTAATGCATTATAATTAACGTTAATACATAAAATGTTATAAGCAAGAAATGGCAATGTATAAAGAAAATAATTTGTGTTTTTACCGATAAGGAATTTTCTTCAAAAATATTTGAGAAAAAAATAGAAAAATTTTTTTTGTCATCTAATCAAGCTTGATAGAGTCATCTTATAGAATTATCCCATTCCTGTGTTACAAAAATTAAATATTCAAGACAATATCCTTAATTTTGTAGTATTAATGATGCTATTTTAGTGGGACGATAAAGACCTAATCTTAGGCAGTTTAATTTACACAAATTTTAGTTTTGAAAGCATTCTATAGAATTTTATAAAAATGGTAATGGATTTTCAGAAACGGTAAAAAATATGTTAGAGTTATGTAATTACAAAGAGTTATTTATCAAAAACTAGACAAAAAAGTACATTTTCCAGAAAAGTATAATTTATATTAATAAGTTAATTTATATTTCAATACGATATGGTATTTCTTTTAAATTTTGTCAGTGTGGAAATATAGTATTTTTATTGAGTTCTATAGGTTGAAAATATTCAATAAAAAACAAACTCAATAAAAATTGAGGAAAATGAGAAAGAAAGTACTGTATTAAAACATACCTTTCTCTTGGTTCGATTAGCAATTATTTGTGGTATACCATCCCATGATTCCTTTGCTCCCCCGAAACCATGTAAAAATATTATAGGAGATAGAGTTTCATCCGCTCCATTAATTGGATCAAAAATATTGAATGCTAGATTTACAGGTATGTACCTGCAAGTAATAAGAATTTTGTTACATTTCTTTTTAACATTTCCCAAAATAAATTTCACTCCATTAATTGGCTTAAGAATATCGAATACAAGCTCAATAGGTCCGTAACTACAGATGGTTAAGATTTTTGCTGATTTTTTAAATTTAAAACTGAAATTAAATTAACTTAATTATAATGTTAATTCTAATAATTTAAGATATTAATAATTTTCATCCATGTCGTAAGAAACGGCTAAAATGGGTACCCAGTGCGCGGGGGTATAGCCGGACACCGTGCCCCTGGGGATTATATCAGGGGACTGGTCCTCCAGGTTGGGGGTTAGGTGTGGGGCTAACAACTCCACCTTGAAAAAATCAGCCAGTTCAGAAATCCAAAGAAGTAAATACCGGACTGCCTTTACGGAATTCGACCAGGAGATCAATTGCTGGGAGAAAGGTAGATTGGAAAAAGCTACTGAGGAAGGCGCAGGCCCACAAAGGGCTGCAGTGCCAATGCTGATGATGAATAATTTTCATATTCTAATAATTTAAGAAAATATGAAATATGCAATTTCAATGGCCAATAATTTCTTCCATTTTTCAATCTAATAAATAAATGACATGTAAGAATTTGTTAGAATATTCAGCTATTTTTAACAACATTGTACATTGACACATTATTTCCACAAACTCTTTAAGTAACTTTTAATAATGCATAAAACTGCTTCAATTAACATATTATCTGTACCTCAATAAATAAATAATTCTTCATTTAGATTTTTTCATTATAGAAAAATATCATTATCAATCATTATACAGTCATTAAACTAGAAAATATTCTACTTATTATCATTATGATTTATAAGTAGACTATTTTTTAGAGAGTAACAATCCAAGCCATTTGTGTCACAGATGATTATGTCAAATATCATGTAGACTAATACTAGAATCACAAAACTGCTCGATTTGAAATGCCGCTACATGGTCATATGAATTTTCTTTTGCACCATTCTCCATGGTAGAACATATGCTTGTTTTGAAGACAGTTGACTAAATCATATAGTCTGGAATGAGCCCTTCCAGCTCTCAAGAATTTAATTGTATCTTTCATGGTTTACTTTTGTCTCAATCATGACCCGTAAGGGAAAATTCACTTGAAAAAAGTACGGATTAAATTCATTTGATTAAGTCAATCAATAATGTAAACTGTATTTCCAACAAAATATGTAGTTTCCCAGGATGATAATGCTCTGATTCAGACAATGGTATTTGCTTACGATTTAATTAACATGATTTTGAAGTTAAACATTAATCTCTGATAACAACATCCCCGATATCAGTATAAAGGAATTAGTGTGCTTTCTTTTACAGTATTCAATCCAAAATCAACAACCTACTACGTCATTTTTCTTGGAAATTTCATAATATCTCCATAAAGAATATATTTCCCTAAATATGATTCCAATTTTTAGATGAATTCAAGCCCTGTTGCAGGTCAAAATCTTAGTTTGTATTAAATGATTCTTAATTAATCTAGCATTCAGCCACTATTTTGACAACATCTGCATAAACTCAATACAAGCTAAAATGTTTTATTTTAAAATATTTACTGAAACATTTTAAATATATTCGAATGAAGACAGATCTTTTATAACAATACATCAAATTATTTTAAAATTTCTTCTAAGTAATTTTTAATTTGCTTAAATAAAACCATTATTATTAAAAAATGATGCGAGTTAAAAATTTTGAGAATTACAACTCAGGATTTAATTAAATAATTGTTTGTAGAATTTAAATTTTGATTACTCATATGGAGCAATTTGATTAGTTATTCCCAATAAACTTAATATAGCCTAATAAAAAATTTTACACTTTTTAGTTGTTCTATTTTTTGAAAATGTTAAAATTTTAAGATGAAGTGAACAAATAAAAAATTAATTTCTTGTTTAATTACCAAAGCACAACTTTCAAATTTTAACCATCAACTACATATATAAGTAAAGTACAACTTTCAAGCAGTTAAAGTAACAGCTTTCAAATTTTGTTAGATAGGAAGAACGAAGTAATTGTAATGAAAAAGACTATTTTATGCTTTGTTGTTGTTGGTTGGGTTTTATGGCGCAAGGTCCAAAAATGGACAAGCTGCGCCATTTTATGCTTTGATTAATTGAATTAATTAAAATTATATAATATAAAATAATTATTTTGATTTTAGAATTGAAGAAATTTGAAAGTATTTTTATCTGTTCTTTTCAAAGACAAATCCTTTCTTATGCCCAAATTAATTTTATTATAATTATAAAGATTAAAATTGTTTTTAATTAAAAATATTTCTTTTTTCATTTTAGTCAAATAAAATATAATACTTTTATTCAACCTAAAAAGATGTATTGCTTTTTATAATACTGGTTCAATGTTAATACTAGTTTTTATAATTTATGCGTATTTGGATTAATGAACAGTAGAAGAGAATTATTTTTATTAGTATATAATTTAATATTAGTTTTGTATAATCAAAAATTGCCAAATATTTTATTTGGCAATTTTTGTACTCATATTAAACATATTAAAGAAAAATGAAATGTAATTAAAACAATTTATCAAAAATTACTCTAATATCTTTTTGTAATATAAAAATAAAGTAGCTAATTCTCAATTCAAATAACCTTCCATTATTTTATAAAATAAATATGGATGTAATTGAGAGTTGAAAAAAAAACATTTTCCTGAAATTATGCTACATATATAAGTAAAGTGTTACAAATGAAGTTATAATTTGATTACAGAATTTTACTGATAATCCTCTTTTTTTATATACATATATTATTTACATATTTAATCAGATATTTTCTTGATTGTTCAAAAGATAAAAAGTTGTGAAAACTAAACGGTACGTTATTCATCTCATATTTAGATAGTTAATACATTTTGGCATTTTAAACGTGTATTTAACTATTTTAAAAGTTGATGTTTCTAATAAATATAATGTGAATAAATATTTCGTGATGTATAATGCTTTTATAATAGAAATTGATATTTACAGAATGCATTTATGAATATTTATTATTTAGATTATGCAAATAAAACACATGAAAGAAATTGCACATTAAAATACATGGATTAAATGAAAATCTTAATAGATAAGAATTTCTTACATTTCCTATTGCCTATTAACTTTCTCTTCAGCACAGCGTTGAAAGAACAACATCAAAAAAAAGTGTATGAAGGGGGATTTAGCTCAAATAGATAGGTATTAGAGGTACCGGTTTGACATCAAGAATCATATAGGTTCTTTAGAAATACTTAATGTGTTTTCAAACCGAATGAAAATTTGCAGGTGCAAAAATATCACATAAAAAGTGTTATGCGTAAACATAACCATAAGAAGAGTAGAAGACACTTTGATCAATTGTAAAATTGCTTTGAAATAACTATCTAAATTCATCAAATACTAAAGAATGAAAGAAATGAGTCTCAGATAATGTTTGTTCATCTGTCTAGTTAATCTTCCCTCGAAGCTTTGTCAGCTTATATTTCTTTCACCTCTACACATACGATGTTTCATTTAAGAACATTTTAAAGCTTCATTTTTAGAAATTTATTACATTTTAAATCAAAATACAACTATTAAATATCATTGTCTAGTAGTGATGATTTTACATAAATTTATAAAACTGCTTGGTTTAAAGTTTATTGTAATTTTTATAAATATGATTTCAGTTTTGTGCAATCCTTATTTAATGATCTTATACTAAGAATTTTATTAGTCTGAGACAAAATAAATGTTATGAAGATTAGATTTACGAAGATACTTTATGCAATGCATTTTATATATGTGTATAATGTAAGTTTATTCCAATAAAGCAATTTTGAAAATACAAATTTGAACATCATATTACTTTCGCTGCTCACTACAATGAAGGGTATTGGAAATCAATTGAATGATAATGAAGCTTTCGTGAGCATAAAAGAATAACAAATGATTTATTTTTGAAATTGAAAAAAATAATTTGTTACATTGTAAAAGATAAAAATATTAACAAACAAATTATCTTTATATCATCATTAAGGAAGACTTAAAATGATTAAGTCTATTTTGGAAACACTTTTCATTATTTGTATTTATTAAACAAGGAATCATTTTAATTTAATTTTTTAAACTTTAAAAAAGTTGAGGGCATAGTTGAATTCAACTTTTGATAGTCTCTTTAAATTCTAAACCAATTTTTTTTCTTGACTACTCAAATATCTATTAAGATCTAACCCACTAATGCATTGCTCTAAACTAAACTCAGTGGTACGATATCCCTTACCTGTTTTCATGTCCGAGGGTCTTGGTGTGTGTAGAATACAGCTCAGGTTCTCTTAGGTATTCAGTTTAACGTGAAACCTCCATAACTTAGTTCCCAAGCATGCTTGGTATTCAGTTTTATTGACCCACTGATTCCCACTGATCAAAGACTGAGTTGAATTTGCCCAGCCAGAGGATTAAACATCGGACGTGTCTAGAAAGCAGGAAGCTCTACTACTATTCCAGTGGGTTTTCTAATGCATTGTTGGCTATTAAAAATGATGTTTCATGAAAGAAGGCAAATAAAAGAGATATTTAAAACAGTAAAGCAGGAAAACGTTATTAAGTTTACTTGCAGTCGGAAAATTTATATGGTTTGCAATTAATAGAAAACATTACTGATAGATACAATTAAATTAAACTAAATGAACTAATTAAATCGAACAATCATAACTTACCGTTATTCATGATTTCAGAACCTTATCATAAATAACGCCTAGATGTGGAAACATATAGTAAGTTTGGCTTTTCTAAACCTTCCAACCACTGACAATTAATCTGGAAATTGGTATGCTTACAATGTATCCAGTATCTGCTTTTACAGTGCGAAATTTTGACGCCATGTAGTGAGCAGTTTATTGGTGTAGGGATTTTGTAAGGCATTTTAAACTGCTTAGGAACTTTTTATAGATAGTGCACTGTTTTAACGTCCCAC
Organism: Latrodectus geometricus; assembly: GCA_026290005.1. Classification (NCBI taxonomy): domain Eukaryota; kingdom Metazoa; phylum Arthropoda; class Arachnida; order Araneae; family Theridiidae; genus Latrodectus; species Latrodectus geometricus. The sequence continues at coordinate 36,353 of JAPDSC010059532.1, forward strand.
TAAGGTAAATATGTAGAAAATTCTCAGATAACTACCTCTACAAATTTACATGCATAAGCACAAAAACTGTCTCCAAATGTCCAGGATGTTAAGGTTTGAACTCAGAATCTTTCACTTAAAGAGGTGCTATTCTATCATTAGAGCATATGGGCCCTTAAAGCATGTGGGACAAAGTTTTGACGCAAATGTACAACACTTTAGTAAAGTATTGTATAAATTAACTATTGTATAAACTAAATTATTGTATAATTATTGTACAT
>JAPDSC010059537.1:0-21674 GCA_026290005.1 Latrodectus geometricus
TACCTAATTTTATGATTATTTAAATTTGAAATTTGACTAGAAATATTGCATGCTATATTTTTTTTATTTAACTCTAATATAAAATTGATCGAACTGACTAATGAAACCTTAAAAAAATCTTTGAAATTAAATAATTTCGCCAAACAAGAAAATGGAATATTTGACCACTTGACTCAATTGAAAAAATACTAGACATGAAATAAAATACCAAATAGAATGGGAGAAAAAAATTTGTCACTGTGCCATAAAGTCATGAAACTCGAGAAAAATAAAAAGAAGTCCCAGGACATTAGAAACCCTGGGAAGTCGAATTCTCTACGAGTCAAGAGTCGCCAATCTTCTAATAGTATTTGTCATATTTGATGCATTATTTGGCATCTAACACAGTCGCCAAACTCTTGATGGATGAGGATTTTGCCATTGTGTGTGTGGAAGGCATTTTCTAATAAATCATACTGATTCAATAAGGAATTCTTTATATCCTCTTTTTTTTGCATCTTTTTACTCTACTGAACATAACTGTCTCACTCAAAATAAGTGTCCAGTTATGTTTATTCATGAATATTTTACTCAGATTTGTATAGATATTTTAAAGATTTAATATTTTCAGCATAAAAGAAATAAAGTTATTTTTAAAATATGGTTGTAAATCTGAATATCTTTCGCAATTTTAATAAAGTACTTGATTTCAAAGCACAAAATCAAACACATTTGTTACAAAACATGTAAAATACATAATAAAATAAAAAGCAATATGTAAATATAGATTGATTTATTTTCAGATATATTGAATAAATCTTATGGAAAGTCGATAAAATTTGTTTCGTTTTGTATTAAAATTCCTTTCAGATAGCATCCACACAAACAATGAATACATTATTTTGTTAAAGAATATTTTTATTGATACTTTTGCAAGAATGTAAACTTAAAAAAAAATTGTTTAATTCTAGGAATAATATACTATAAAGTTAAGGTTCTATTCTCTATTTTTCTGCTACGGACGATAGTAAAACAAACACTATTACTGAGTACAACTACAAATTTTCACCATCATGTTTCTTAAAAAGCTTTAATTTGTTTAAAATGATAAGTTTCTAAAAATTTCCAAAGTCAAATTTTTACTACTAGCCATTATTATTTCCCTATCAATATTCCAGAGTAGTCGCTAAAAATTTTATTCGACAATATATATGTCGGTAAGATGGAATATAGCACCAAATTTTCTCAACTTATCTAAAAACATTTTCTTGAATATAATATGCAACTGTTGGTTCTGTGCATAGTTTTGTCATTAAACTTATTTAAAATTTGCATTAAGCATCTGTAAATATCTAAATTTGTTTCTAAATATAGAGTTAAAATAAGAAACCCATGAAAAAATAAGGGAGTGATCCCACGCAAAAATGTTTGGAAATGAGAGATGGAAGCATTTTAAAGGAATAAATTATAATCAATGTTAAGCTTTTATATATTTTCTTTATTTTAAAATAAATAAAGAAACCGATGAGTTTATAATGGTTAAAGCAATGGGCATAAACTAGCTCTATTCGTAAATGGAAAAGCATTAGAGTGTGAGTACATTTTTCAATTTTTAAGTTTTATTGTCTTTTTCTAGTCTCTAATTTGACTTTTCTGTTCAAAACTAAGGAACTTTGAATATGTATAGCAATATCAAGTTTCCAATAAAATATACTAGAAAAAAATGGGTGGAAAATATAATATGTAAGGGAAAGTGTTCATAATTGATTTAGATTTATGTAAATTTATCATGGATTCACTATGACCAAATAGTAGACAGTACTTTTTATACTGGAAATTCCCAAGTCTGTTCGATTAGATTATACTTTAGGGTGCCCCTTTGATTCTCACCAAGTTGTAATCGCGATTGATCACCAAGCTGAATAAAACCGAATCGTGTTCTGATTGGTTTAGATCCAGTCGAGGCTCTGATTGGTTTATCATTTTCAGAATTTTAAAATCCAACCGACGTTGCGTTTTTCTTTTAATGTTCAATCATATTTGTCAGCACAGTAATCGGCGCGAACAGGAATGAAGCTAAGAAAAATCGTCAAGTTCGCCAAATGGCACCCTAAAGTATAGTTTTACCGTCTGTTCTTCGCCACTGTTTGAACAATAGAAGCTGAATCGTTTACATTTCAGTTTTCATCATATATACTTGTTTCGATAAGTACTCATGTTTAATCTCTGAATAAACATATGTATGCCAAACTACCCAAGATTTCCCAAAACTTTCAGAAAATAAACAATCGTTTTAATGTTAAAACAGCCTTAAACATCTTTAAGCAGTCATGCTATGCATTACACATTGTCGATAAAATTATTAACCAATAAAAACTTTAAGAAAATTAATTAAACCTAGTTGTGAACTATATTTAAGAGTCCCACACAAGCTCATGTGCAAATTATTTCTGAATTGCTGAGTTAATTTTTAAGAAGTGTTCAATGGTGGTTTTTGAATTCTTCTACAATTGCTTTTAAAAATGGAAGATTTGTGGATTTTCAAATGCAATGGATGGTTAGACTATACTTTAGGGTGTCTCTTTGATTCTCGCCCAGTTGTGATCGCGATTGATTGCCATGCTGGGCAAAACCGACTCGTTTTCTGATTGGTTTAGATCCAGTCGAGGCTGTGATTGGGTTATCTGATTGGTTACCTGTTTGTACTGCAATCGGAGAGAACAGGAATGGCGCCAAAAAAATCAACAAGTTCGCCAAAAGGCACCCTAAAGTGTAGTTTTACCGCAATGGTCTTCAAGCATATGGCCACATAAGATTAATTAACTTGGAATTTTCAAATGATTCGTTTCTTGAGACCGAATAGAATCAAAAATTACGGACAGGAACATTTAGAGAAATAATTTCAATATACATACTGAAATTATTTCTCTAAACATTTCCTTTTCATAATGGACGTATCCATGTTGAACTAATAAATAAAACATGTTAACATGTTTTAGAATTGAATATTATGAATGGAAATAATACTTATTTTGTTAAACAGCAGAAATGCAGCAAAATCAATATATATTTCCCATTTTCATAATGAAATATTATAATAGTCTTTGTTTATAGCTGAAAGGATAATTATGCAAATTATTTGGTTATCGTCTAATATTTAACTTAAGGGGTCGTTAGTTCAATCAAGCATAAATATTTATTGTTGTTCAGAATCTGCTTTAAACTTTGGTACCTGATTAACTTATCCTTCCTGTATAAAAATTTCTATTGATCAATAAGTAAACTTAAGGAGACAGAAAAATATATATTTTAATAGTCAATAGAATAATGAATCACTTGAACTCAATTTCTTCTAAACTACTTATGTTTGAATTTATATTTTTTAATATTTAATTTTAACATTTGGCACATGTATTGTTTTAGCATTTTGTCATATTTTTAATTTAATATTCTGTTATAACGAAATACCCAATAGATAAAACAGTTGCAGTTATAAATTAATTCAAATTCACATTTTAAAAATTTAATGATTAGTAATTTACAATTTTAAACTTCAGTTTAAGATTCAATGACATATTATATCAGATTATTATCTTTAATTAAAGATATATGCATTTATAAAATATTTTAAATTATTTTAGGGCTATTTTTCGCCATCTAAAATTCATGATTAATGCAATTAAAAATAGTTTTTATAAATTATTTACTTAATTTTTTAAAACATATTGTTTGTTACATTACCATAAATTTCTCTTTGCATAATCCGACTGTAAGGAAAAATTTTATTTGAATAACCCCCCCCCCCAAGCTCAAAGCAATAATTTAATGATTGTTTCACAAATAAAATTTATTTTTGTGAATTAATTTCATTTATTTGAAGTTTAGACAAATTTATCTATTGATAAATAATTCTTAAAAATAATGCTTATTTTTTTTCTAATAAATAAGTTTTCAAATACACCCTTTTCGAATGTTCTCTATATCCATATAGTACTTAATAATCATTTCATCATTTTCCTAATTATACAATGATTTAATGGTGTGAATATATTCTGCCTGTGTCTGTAAACATGTACATCATTGATAAAGAACTATCTATATCATTGATAATGATGCTGTGGGTTTGATACCTCATCCCAGAAAAAAAAACGTCTTTTGTTAAAACGCTTCCCCTCATAAAAAGTTCAAATGTCTCTACTTTCTCGTATCAGAGAAAAGAGTGCTTACTGGATTTGCCAATAAAACTTACAAAGTTTTGTCTGTGTTTATTCAATTAAAGGGGTAGATATAATTAACCGAAAATATATGGTAGTGGTCTAATCTTGTGATTAAATTACAAAAATAAAATAAAAAGTCAATTTTTTTATTAAATTCAAAGTTAAAGAGTTCTAATAACAAGTATTTAAAAATTAAAATTTAGTTAAGATTATCATAAATAAATAAAATATTTCATTATAATTAAATATATAAATAAAAAACACAAAATGAGTTAGAAATAAAAAATTATATATTTAATAATATTTATTAACTATTACCAAAGTTTTTTTTCTATTTGACATCTTATTCTATTTCACAAAATGACCTCGCATAATTTTTTCTGTCTACAACTTGAAATCTCTTTCTAACTACCATAATGAACCAAAACATTTATTTAAGTGAATTTTTCGAATGAAAAATATTTTGATTATTATAATTAAATAAGTAATTTTTTCTATTATATGTAAGTTCTTAGAATTCCTACAAAATTATTTCGTTAAGAATATTACTAGAGTTTTTTTTTTAACAAATTTCACACACACACACACAAAAGAATTTATACTTTAAAACAAATTTTAACTGCGAAATTATATATTTACGTTCAGTTTTCATTTAATTTAATATTCTCTGTCTTCTATTTTATTATTTATTTAATATCATATCAATTAAATTATTTTCTAATTTCAAAAATATTTTGCTAACTGTTTAAATTATGTGTAGCTTCAGTTTTAGAATTCGTGAAATAGAAATTGTGCTATGAAAAATTAAATAAATTTGAAATTTATGAAACGGAATTTTATAAAGGCATGTAAATAATGTAGAAAACCATTAGATTTGGATGTAATATAAAACATTATTTGTGCTTATATAATTTTGGATTTTAATTTTAGTGGGAAGGAATAATCGAAGAATTTAAATGAAAGACTTTTGAATTCTTCCTTGCAATTTTATGGGTTAAATTTTAATTTTAAAGCTAATTTCATAAAATATTTCATTTGAGATGCCCGACAAATATTTTTGTTAACCAGATTTTTTTAAATAATAAATTTTAAAGTAAATGATAATTCAGTTTTTTAAAGAATATACCCAATACTTGTTTTAAAATAGTCGTTTTATTCAATGGATATTCATCCAATTTTTCTGGATTAAAAATATAAACATGGAACATTATAAAACACAGTTTAAAATACGTACATAAACACATTTATAAAATTTAGTTAAAGAAACAAATAAAAAAAAATAGATCGAATTTTCATCAATAAAGGTTTGTTCAATTTCCCAGGAGAATATTCTTGAAAAAATTTCAAACTAATCGATACTTTAATATGGAATTTACATTTTTTATCATCTTCAAAGTTTTATTTATTTTTCAATTTTCTGATAAATATTTAATTATATAAGGTTTATTCTTTCGAGAGCATATTTAATTCTATCGATAATATCGATATTCCTGCTGAAATATTCATTCAAGTTTTAAGCTTGAGTAAATTGTGTGCTTAGCCACATTAAAGGTTCTAAGGAAGTGAAGTGAAGTAAATTTTATATTCTGAAAATTAAATCAAAGGTCAGGAAAGTTTGGAGTTATATTTTAATGCGAATGATTCTCAATTTTTGTCTATTAGATTTATTAATTTTGTGGTTTATATGTCACAAAAAAGAGTAGTTAATTTAAAAATGCACCTGAAATCTTTCCAAAATAATAAAAATTAATATTAGGTATATCGAACTAATGATATGCGCCAGTTATTGCTGAATTACATAATTCTGTTCAGTATAATTTACTTATTAATTATCTTGAATATTTCATGCAAAATTTGTGCTTTCTTTTAATGGATGATTTTTTTAATGTTCCATATCAATTTTTGATAAAACGTTTTGTTTAAAAAACACATGTTTCTAACGAAGTTACATTGATAGATAGAGTGAAATAAAGCAATCACATTATGCAAATAGTAACAGAAAATGGTTTAAAAAAATCATATTTAAATCAATATTGATGACGTAAGAAACGAAAAAAGGGACATGCAATAGGAAATTGTTTTTCACAATACCTCATTTGTTTTCAATGTTTCAAAAGTTTGCAACACAATTGTACACCAATTATTATGAAAAAAAAAAAAAAAACATTCGCCACTTGATCTACTAGAGTATATGACTTGATGAATTGTATTTCTTGAGATTGAAATTGAAACTTCATTGAGATTTATTATTTTATAATAAATTTAGAGTATTTTTATTTTTTATTATAATTATTTATAAATTAGTAAAAAATACAATAATAAATTTAGTGGATATTGATAAAATGGCGAATTCAAGAGACAGAAAATGACAGAATCAGTCTGAAAAGGGTTGTCAAGGTGCTACTACAGCAAATTATAACAGAAATGGCATGTTAATATGCATTGGTACAGTACAAACAAAAATACTCAATTGATGGCATATTTTAACAATAAAGTAAAGTATCAAACCAAACAATCCAAAATATTCTTTATCAGGGTGATATCTATACGCATAAGTAATGGGGTGTATTTCCTTGAATTTAACGAACTAGGCTGATCAACGTATTTAGACTGCAGAAGACATTGGACTCATATTATTTAGAATCCTTTGTTGTTTAGGGATGATTCGATTTGGAGCAAAACAAAAGACATGATTTGATGTGGAAAGAATTAAGAACGTAAAATATCCTGTACGTTTGAGACGAATTACAGATGAGATTATTTTCTTGTGTATGATTGAATCAACATTTGTGATCATTTAAAATAGTTGTCTCAAATAAATTATTGTTTTAAGAAATCCAATTTGCAATCCCAGTGGTAAATAGACAAAATACTGAGAAATATATTGCATTTTACGTAAGAGCCCTCGGTAATTCCGGTCATCAATTCATGACTATCGTAAGCCTTATACAACTCGTCTTGTGAAGAGCATATCTTAATCTGAAATACAGCAACATATGGAGAGACTGTTATATCTTCTTCACTTACATCCGAGCAAGCGTGTGTTATTGTTATTTTTGACACTTGGCGAAACCAAGCCAACCCGACAGGGACAGAGAGAATGAAGTCAAAAAGATAGTCTTTCGTTTTTGAACAGAGCACTCCCCTTTGAGGGTGGAAGTACGACTTTGGCTCATAGATGGCAGCACCTTCTCTGAATTCCAATTTAGGGATAGGAAGCTAGAGAAGACCCAAGGCCTGTCTCCTAAAACGCTCAGAAGTATTAATTTTCAATGGGAACATGGAGGATATTGCGACCACAACCTGTTTTACATACCCAGTAGTCATTAATGAACATGACGGATGAACAGCCAGGATTCGAACTCACCACGGTAACTCGGTAACGAGAATGACGCCCTAACCTGCCAGGTCACCGCGGCCCCCGAGCAAGCGTGTAAGATGAGTAATCGAATGATGCACCTTTGAAAAAAAGGCCGTTTTTAGATCTTTGGAATACGTTATGTGCACATTTAAAATCGCATCTGCAATATTAAATATCTTTCACCATTTTACAATATAAGCACATTTTATTTTTCATACAAATGAATTCAGGATTTTAAGCATTTTTCCAAATGGATTTTATCACTTCATGCAATTAAAATTCCTATTAAAATATTTATATTTTCTGTTTATTTTACCATTTTGTTCTATTCGTGTTCTTGAACATAAGCCTATTTATTGTGTTCACGCGAACAATTATTTTCTGAATTATTTTTTGGTCATTTGATTTTTTTAACCAGTATTTGCTTAATTTTTATCTTGAATTAACATTAATGATTTGCTGAGTTATGTAATGTATGTAAAGTTATGTATTATTAATATCATTTCCTACAAAAAACTTAATTAAAAAAAATATACTTTCTAAGCATACGACATACATGAGATTATTAATTATCAATAAAAATCCAAGATCTTAAGAACTTTTATATTTCAAAAATCATTTTACCAGAATGGTTAAGGTAAAAAATGTTCATATTTACTACAAAAAATTGGCACCATTTAAGTCTAAAATAGATTATTTATAAAAAATAAATTTAACACTATATCTTTTTTTCATCTACTTAAAATATTAAATTATTAATTTAACTTAAATTTCACCTAAAATAATATTTTAGAAGTAAATAATATCAAAATATTTTTTCATAAAAAATAATTAATTAAAACTGCAACCTCAAACTGTGAATTGTGATATAAAACTTTCAAGAAAAGCAAATATAATTAATGACTTTCACATGCAATCTCAAATAAGTTGTTTTAATTACTTTTAAATTTATATTAATGTTTTTAAGAAAAGTTTTGACATTTGTTTCATAGAAATCCCGAAGAAAAATAAAAACTTGTGAACTTGAATGAGAAGTATAATTAATTTGATTTTTATTCTACAGAATATATAAAATTCTATTTGTGAGTTCCATGTTTTTAATTTTGTGTAAATTTCAGGAAGAGATTAAAACTATTTTAATAGATCTAAAAAGAACTAATTTAATGTTATCCAAATTTTAATAAATATATTTCCATATGGAAATCATTCTACAGGTTTGTTGTTAGTCCTGAAACGATAATTCTTATAATCAAAATGTAGTCACGTGATTACCGTGTTACAAATAATCGGTAATATTCATAAAGAATTTCATATTCATTGAAAACGGTGCTTTTAGAAATGTATCTATGTTGGTAAGACGTGACATATTTATCTATGTATGTATGTAAACTCACAAATATATATATATGCAAACTTTATTACCTTAATTTTACTTATTAATGAAATACATAATACAAAACTGAGTCATATTTTAAAACATGTTTTATTATTCTTTAGACTGCTACATTTTGTAAGTCAAATTAATCCAAAATAATTAAATCGGATTTAAAATCATATAAATTAATCGGATTCTTAAGCCAATTCTAATTATAACGACACGCATAGAAGCAATTATTTTAGTTAAAATGTGGAGGAGTCAAAGTTTAATGACAAATTCCACGAATTGCTTAACTGATTACAGTTATTTGTCAAACAAATTCCTCCTGCTTTTAAATCTAGTTCTATTTAAGTAACGGATTTAAGAAATGTGTGGGAATGATTTTAATTAATAAATTTCTGTGCTTTATAAAGAGGATAAAGGGAAAATATGCCTAATTTGTCATTAGTTGGATTAATCCAATTTTTAACCGACTGAGCGTCCGCGACGTATCTGTTACGTCGCAATAAACTGGTTGAAAAGCGGCTCATGACGGCTGGGATACGTCGAAATATTCCTGCTCGAAAGCGGCCTGCGACGGCAGAGATACGTCGCAGAGTTTTCACCGAGAGCGGCCGCGACGTATATTTTCACATAGTAGAAACCACTTATTTTTGCTTTCCCCCTAATCGGTGGTTTGATTGATCGGTCTTAATCACTCAAACCCCACTCCTTGGAGACTTTTCTTTGAAAACTAAAACTCAGCCTGAGTTTTACGCCAAATATCTAAAATACTGATTATTTTTTCGCCAAGATTCAACTTTAAAATTTTATAATCTATAAATTTGTTGCTTTAGAAATAAAATGCGAGTTTATACATTATTATTTTTAATTTTAAATCCTAAGCTAATTGAATTAGGCGATTTTATTACACAAAAATTTTTAATCCATATGTACTTTTAAATTACTAACAAGCTTGCCTTCTTTTCTTACTTAAATTTTAATAATTTTCCTGCTTATGTTAATTATTTCTTACATTTTAGTTAATTTAATTCGGTTTTTATTGTTTTTGATGACATTTTTTTATCGACAAGTTATGACTAAAATAAACAAATAAAATTCGTAAATGGAAATTATTTAATTTCAAGTGAAAGAGCTCATGGCTGTTATAGTAAAATCGTTGTGACGTCCATAATAAATAACATTTACCTTAATGACTAAAACTCATTTAATTTGCGTTTTTTTTGTGCATTAAGAAAAAATTTACTAATAAGTTTACTCTCGGCATATTGATTTTTATTTCGTTATTACTTTAATTTCTTTTTACATGCACTTCAAATGTTGATAGTAAAACAGAAGTATCATCTTAAGGCAATAGTATAACATGATTGTCTCATAAGTGTGTAGCCAAGAATATTATACATGTGTTATTTCTTTTTAATGAAACATTATATTGAAAAAAAAATCAACACTATTTACTGTTACACTATATAACAAGGGTGTCCAAGACGTCGACCGCGGTCGACTGGTAGACCACGAAGACATTTTAAGTAGTCCACACGACCATCCCGATAATGACTTCGGATATTAACAATTTAATTTATGACTTATTATTAATTTATGACATAGAATCAATGAATTATTTAAAATAAAAATTTACTACAGCCTACGCTTTAAAACCCAAAATAAACTTTGCAAAGATTTACGATTTAAAGATTTATGATTAAAGGTTTAGGATATAAAACATAAAAAGGACATGATGAGCGCTATTAAAACATTCAAAGAAACTATGGAAAGGTATGTATCTCAATTAAGAAAACATGAATTGAGAAACTTTAAAAACATGGAGGAAGAGTGCATCCATAATCCAAACCGAGACTTCGAAGATTTCACTTAATACTTATTTTGTTTGAAGAATTTGAAAGAAGATTCGCCGACCTAATTAGCTTGAAATAAATAAATTTTATAATATTTCCATTTAATGGAAATGTCAAAATTGATGGACATTGTCACAATGATGTCACTATGAAAATGTCAACATTGATGGACAGCGTATCTGAAAAAATAGGACATTTAATAGGTATCACATGAGTCAAGGTCGAGGAAGAAATTATTAAATTAAGATGCAATATATTTCTTAAATCGAGAGCATATTTAGTGATACTGATTTTTGGAAATTAATTTCTGAGGAAATATTTCCAAATATTTACAAATTGATTTTGTATTTCAAATCATACTTTGGATCAAGATATCTTTGAGAATCTGCTTTTTCAACCATGAATAAAAAACAAACTTTGGCGCATTTAACAGATGAACATTTAATTTCATGTTTATGGATTGCAATAAGCTCGTACCAGCCACAATATGATAAACTTGTCGCAGATATACAGTGCCACATTTCAACTAAACGAAGTGAATAGGATGGTCACTTTTTGATGTATGAATACTTTGATTATTTTCATCAGTAAATTTTTGTTTTGTAAATATTGATAGTAAGTTTTTTTTTATTTTTTAAATTACATAATTTACTATTTTTTCTTGTTACCGAAATTAAATATGTACGTTAATTTAGCTCTGCCATTGGTAGACCGCCTTCGATTTTTTAAATGTGGAGTAGACCCCGGATCCCAAAAGTTTGGCCACCCCTGCCATATAAAGTCATTATTTTAATAAATAAATATTAAAAAGATACTATTTCTTAAAAATTTTACGATATTAGAAATTTTCTCGATTAAAAAATAAACTACAATATTTCTGATATTAGCTTTGTTCTGCTGTGAAAATCATTTTATTCTATATATTTTTTTTATTTGCATACATGTAATAATTTTTCTAGATGACGTAACGATAATATTTAATAAAATAATATTCCTTACTAGAAATTTATTGCAGATTTAAAACAAAATAGATTTATGAGGAATATAAATAATCAAAGTTTTAAACAGTAAACTGTTCTGAAGCAAAATAATGGAATTTTAACTTATATTTAAAGATGAGCTAAACTTTTTAAAGCAGAAAATATTTTTAGCTCTTTTATTTTAGAATGTGTGTAAAATGGAATGATCCTATTGAAATAAAGTATTTGTGAATCGAAATCATATTAATGCTACAATCTAAGCAATTAAATTTTGAACCTACAGAAAATAATTATTTTATTACAAAATTTATTTTTAAAATAAGCAAATTATCAATACGATAGTTTTACAAATGATTATCTTTTAACGCGATCCATATTAGGTATAAAAGAAATTTTTAAATATAATAATCTTAACCAGAGAATTTCTTGTTGTAAAATGTGGTTATATATTTACTTTACTCTTCTTATTTGAATTAAAAACTAATTTTCATAATTTATCTTTTAAACATAAAATGATATATTCCACATACGAGTTATTGGGTCATTAAAGTCATATTAATGAAAAATATAAATAAATTCATTTAAAATATAATTGAGATACGTTTTAGTTAGGAATGACAGTAAAATAAGTCTCTAATCATTAAAAGAAAGAATAAATACACTAAGAAAATTTATATCTCTCAATCAAAATTTTAATTTTAAATTAAGATACTATATTATCTACAAAATCTTTTTAATTAAGAGACCATATAAAAAAGATATAATTTATAAATGTTTTTCATTCACGCGAGCGCATAATATTATGTTGCGAGTGCGGCACCATTTTGTATAAAAATACTTTCTTATAATGAAAGAAGAATTCATGGTATATTGTTATGTATTATTTTACGTGAATTGAAAAGTCAATAGAAAAAAATAGAATATTATCAATTTTTTTCATATAAATCTGGTGCTTTTGCCAAATTAAATAATATTCTTTTGTTTTTATTTTTAATTATATGTATTCATTTAATCCTTACTGTGAATAAATTTCCTTAAACTTTTGCGAACTTAATAATCAAGACAGTTGAATAGTGAAGGCTAAAATTATTTTTTCTAAAATTTTTATAAGTATTCGACAAACTATTTCAAACGGATTCTTATATACGTGAGAGGAGTTTGTTTCCAGGGAGAAAACTATTCATGTGTGACTTCCTTTACAATTTAAGCATGTTTCCTGTTAGTCAGGGAAAGAATGAAAGGGGAGAATGTTTACTTAAATGTAAATGAAACTTTCTGATTATTCTAAACAGATGAGAAATTGCTTTCTCGCCATGATTCATTGCTACAAATTAATGATTATGTTCTACTTTTTTAATAACTAAGAACTTACATAACAGATTACATTACATTCAAAAGTATTTTCGGAAATTTAGATCAATAAAAATCATAAGTATAACAAAATTTTATTTCCAGTTAGTTTTTTAAATTTAAAAATTCAAATTTAAAATCTAATGAATCAAATCCTAAAAACAAATCATAAAAAAAGATTTTAAAATTATATTGTATATAGTTTCCTATTTAAAGAAAAGACAATTTCTTTTTATAAAAATAAAACTGGAATATTTTTTTATGAATGACAATAAAGTAAGTCTCTAATCAATTAAAAAAAATGAAAAATTTGAAAAGAATATTAACAATTCTCAATTATTAAGATTATTAATAAAGTCTTTTTAACTAGGCAACTTTATATAGTAGAGATATATGATAATTATATAAAGGTTTTGCATTTGTAATACAATAAAATATTACTAATGCAAGAACTTTTCATAAAAATATTTTTATAATGGAGTAATAATAACCTCTTAGCACTTTATTATACATTATATTATGTAAAATTAAATATAAGTCAATAGAAACTCGTTATAAATTTATTAGTTTTTTTCCTACAGTAATTTTGCCAAATTAAGTTGTAAAGATTGTTTTGTTTTTATTTATAATTATACATAAAGGATTCTTTTGTTTTTATTTAAAATTATACATAACGGATTCTTTTGTTTTTATTTATAGTTATACATAAAGTACAGTTCATAAACGCTAGATTAATATTTAAAAAATAACTCGAATAATGCACTTGTGAACCAAATATTCCATTTATATTGGAATAAATTAAACGTAACACTTTAAGCTTCTTATTATTACATGCACTGATATATATTTCAATTCAGACTGACAAATGAAGTTAATTTTCATGTATTGTAGCAAGTGATATTTTATCTGAGGTTGTTCAGTTACGATTAGAAAAAATTAATTTAGCAAATAAATTTGGGCTTTAACGCTTTTGAATAAAAAAAATAAATAAATAAAAAAAATTTATCTATGAAAAAAGAGCATAAGTAATATATATTTTTACTTTTGCTAAAAAAAATTAAATAAATTAATAATTTTAATATATTTCTAATTCGTTTAGACTGTTGAATTATATAAACGTATAGTCTAAATCAGCATTGCTATGTGTGCTGAAAGTACTATAATATTGAAAGAGTTTGAAAAATATTTATTTACTTGCATTAAATAATTATAAAGTTTCTAATAAAAATTAGTTTGTGTTAAGAAAAATATAATGTGAGAAAATGTATTTTTACTAACATTATTTTATCTTACTGTAATAAAAATTTGAAAAGCTTCTGTGGCTCATTGAAAAAGAGAAATTTCCATTATACCGAAAATAATAAATATACAAGAAAATGTAACAAGCAACTTTCTTATTTAAATTGCGTAAGAAATCTAAAACATCATAACTTGTGGATACCGTTTTTCTTTGAACTTCATATTATTTACCAAGTCAACCTAAAAACACTGAGGAATATCTTCATTTTCAATTACACAAAAAACAGTTATTTACAAATAATTTTTGCTTTTTAAGTTTTATACAAAAATAAAATATACGTTTTCGTCTTAACCACTTCTATTGGGATGTACAATGCCTTCTGGCAAATACATACAACCCTAGATAGGGTAGTTAGTGGTAAGTGACATCCCCTCTCTCTAAATTGAGTGATGTGACAGTTTTCAGGGGGGTAGGAAATATTCCCAATGAGAACGGGAAACAGTCGACGATTTTTGTATAGTTTAGGAAAGTGGCTGTGGAACGAAAAAGTAGTGTATCTGGTTTTAAAGAGGAAATATTTTTCGCAGATTCTTGAAATTTTCTGAGACGCTGAGTCGGTTAAAGAAATTGATGGAATTGTTTGTTTTTCCCTACAAAGTCTAAAAAGTTATTTCTTAATTTTGGAAATCTTTGGTGTACATTATATACATTCAATACATGATAAATATCTTTGCAGCTGAATTTTTTTTGCTAAGTTATTAGTAACTATTAGGTTGAGGAAAAAGTAATCCATTATTTTTTCGGTAGACGTCTGTAGTGATCGATATCGCGTGAGGTATCTATCAAACAATTTCAGATTTATGCTCGTTGGAAAGGTGACATTTGACACTAAAATATCCTCTTGCGGTTTTTTGTTTGATTAATTCAGTTACGAGTACAAGGTTTTAAAAATGGAAGACAGCAAACAGAAAATACGATACATTTTCGTTTTTCTCTTCTTACGGCGAAAATACTAACCAGGTGGCTAAAATTGCGAAAGGTGTTTATCGTCCTATATAAGACGGTAACAACCAGTTACGTACAATTTTTGTTTCGTCGATTCCGTTCGGGTATTTTTGCTGTTAGAGATGCACCTCGTATGTGGATACAGCATCGTCGAAAATGTCTGTAAAATATCAAAACTGATCGAAGTTAACCGCATGTCAGCAGTCGTATAGCGCAAGACCTAAAAATCTACATGAAAGCTGTTTTAAGCCTTTTTACAAAGTGAATCCAAAAGAAGTTACATAAAGTTCACGTAAAAATAATGGATTTCTTTTTCCCCAAACTAATATTTTCTCATTTCTTTATATATATTTTATATAACGGCTGTATTATTGATTCTATATAAGTGATATGGTAGTGTGCGTATTATTATTGATAGTATACATTTAAGTTGTAAGTGGCATTTTACTAGGTTTGCATAGAGGATATATCCTCTATCGGCCGTATTCACCAACCAGAGTTAAACGAGGTTTCAGGGTAAAGGGCGAGTTAAGTCATGAAACGTTGTTCACCACGACAAAAACAGCGATTAACTCGCCTATATGGATCCCTACAATAACCGATTACGGAGTGTTAGCGCCGAATCAGCAAACAATGGCGGACTTAAGTAATATGTTTGTTGACATCGATGTGCAAGATTGCTAGCCAATCAGAAGCCGTCTTACATGCCGTGTTCAGTTAATTCCAAAGTTGTTTTACACGTGGATTTCCCCGCTTCGTGAATAAGAATCGGCAAGTCATGCTAGAGTTGAGTTATATCCGAGATTGGCTACACTTAAGTTAACCCGTGTTTGGTGAATACGGCCGTATATGTATAAGCACTATACATAAGTGTGGGTGTGTCACTTCACTTTGTGTTACTTTTAATGTGTCACTTCTTTAAATTTCCTATATTTGTATGTGTATTATAATTTCAGATTCTTTTATGGTAAATATATTGTTATACAAGAAACAATTGTATTTTAAATTTGCAGGCTTCTTCTTAAAGGAATAAATGAGCATCCTTTGTTGTAAATAGTTTTTAAATAAATATTAGTGGGAGAGGCACTTATTTCCGATAACTAATTGTACAGTACAATGTCCTTTCTAACTACTAAATACTAAAGGTCATTAGTATAAGTTTGATTAATATGAAGTAAATAACTTCCTTTTCAAACGAAAAAGAAGAAAAATAGAACTTTTATTATTCTGCAAGTTAAGCTTTTAGTGTAAAGTTAGGAAAACCCTGACAAATAACGCAATTTTATCATAATGAATGAAATAGTTTGATATGAAATTATCATATATATTATATTGAGAGAATAATTCAAAAATTAACATTTCAGTCAACTCAATTAGTTATATGACATACTTTTAATGCAAAATTATTAAATTACTTTAAAACTTTTATTTTTCTAGAAGCCAAGTTGTGTCACTAAGGAAAAAATTGCTTAAAATATAAAAAAAAACTTACTTTTCTCTTTTTATATTGTTTCATTTATCTTTCAATAACACTATTTTATATAAAAGTTTCATAATATTATAAATAAATATATAGCTCTCCTCGTGCAATTTTATTTCAATAATAAAAGTAGAGATATTTAAACAAACAAATTTCTTCTTTGAATGAAATTGTTTCATTGAAAAGTTCATAATAAAAGGCCAACTAATTTTTATAAATAAAAGAAAACAATCGTAAAATTATCCCTGAAGGAGTTCACACGATGACACACCGGGCTTCAAAAATATTTTAGCATTTAATATTTTATTTGCTGAATTATTAGAGAACATTTACCTTTAAAAGGCCATTCATTCTTTAACGAATTATAGATTACTCATTTTTCAATTTACATTATGATAAGTAAGAAATTTCATAGAAAATAATTTGAATATCGATTTTTGATTATTTTAGTGATGTTTATTAGTTTATAGTTCATAAACTTCTTAATATATTTTCTTATTTAAAATATGTTTTGATTTTAGCAACAAATTTAAATTTAAAATATATTTGCCACTTTCATTTGAATTGTTCATTTTTCACAAGGATTTAATATTTTTCTAAAACATGAGAATAATCTCTTTTGATGTCTATTAGTTAATGTTTCATTCAAGATAACTCATTTGTCTTTAGAGACATCTTTTAAGTACTTTTCTTTATGTCGTCTTTAAATATACCATTTTCGTACTTTTGCCGACTTCTTTTAAGTGTTCAGCTTAGAAAAGAAAAATCCTGCAAAAAACGAAATTTTAATGCATAAAGGTATTTGATCAAAATGTGAAATGCACTTAAGAACAGGAATCAACTTTCCTTAAAAGGGAAAAGTTTAAGAAAATTTGAAGAAAGCTTTAAAAGAATAAAACGTTTTATTCATTTATCTTATAGCCTTCGTAATGCATATATTCTTGGAGTTATGCTAAATTTTCCAAATTTAAATCAATAAAGTTTTATATAAAAGAAAATTATTATAAAATTAATTAACTGGTGAAGTTTATTTCAACAGATGTTATTATTTTAGGGGTTTGTAAATCGTTTCAAATAACATATTAAGCCATTTTTTAAGAAGAAAACTAATATTAGAATCGATTATTAAATTTATAAGAATAGCTTATGATTAAATAATTAATATTTTTAAAATAAAATTTTTAAGTATCATATCTTTTTATTAAATTTTGATCGGAAAATTTATAAAAAATACTACTACATGAAATAATACACATAAAATTATTACAGAATAAAAAATACAATAAACTTTTTTCCTAATAAGTATGCAAAACATTTTAATTTTTAATATGAATAATTTGAATTCATCTTAAATCAGTATTACATGAACACAAATTTGCTTTTAATTCATTAAAAAAATAATAGGTTGTTATAAATTTATACCTAAATAATTTATCTGTATGACATCTTGTTGGATCACGTGACAAAGTTATAACTTTACAAGTCCTTAAGGTCAGTTCCAATCACTTTTGAAAAAACGAAGATGTTAAGATTAAATTCAATTCACAGAAGAACATTGATATAAAATTTATTTTTCGTATCTATATAGAGCCTTAATGCAACAATACAGGAAATATAATGTGATCTATTTGTTCCGCTACCTAACCCTTTTGCAATTTTGTATCATTACAGCTAGAAAAAGATATCTCAATCATATTCTAAAAAATAATCAGTATTTATGATTATCTATTTATATAAATTAAAATTTATTGTATTGAATTCAAGCATTTCTTAATGAATGGACTTTTCTACAAGCTCAGACTGATAAATGAATAGAATATTAAGTACTTTTTATGTTTACTTTTATGTGCACTAGTTTTATATGCTTTTTAAGAAAAAATGTAACAATATATATTATGTTAAATGTAACAATATATATATAGTTTTATATGGTTTTTAAATAAAAATGTAAGAAGACTTCCAAAAATTTGTTGAAAAAATAATTTTTTCAAAGGATGAAGTTCGTATTTATAAAATTACTTTCAAAATTATATTATGCTACCTAGATTTGAAAGATTTAAAATTATAAAAAATAATTTATAAAAAAATAATATTTTTTGTAAATGCAATAGAAGCACTTAATTTTAAATAAACTCAATATAAATAAAAATATTTTTGTAAATCCTGCAAAATTAATGTATGTATGCAAATGTTTGTATTTGTTGTTGTACCTAATTGGAACTCCTTGTAAGTATACTTAATTTGTTCATTTTTTTTCTCTCAACGTTTTTCTAAGTGGCAATCTTGTTTTTGAGCTTTAGTTTATAATACTCGTATTTTATATTCTATCAGGGATTAGGGGCAATGAAATCGCTGACTTGTTGGCCAAAGCAGCTACTAAGAGTCAATATACCTTAAGATCCATCTCTCCTGAGGATTTGGAGCAACATATCAGGAAACGTTCCTAAACGAAAGACTCGACCAATGGCAAAACAGCAAATATGCCGAAGCAATCTCCTATCTGACATCTATTAAAAAATCATAGGCTACTAACGAAATCTAGATTAGAAGATGTATGGATGTCAGAGCTTGAACAAGATCCTACCCAACCAATTCGGTTCTATTTAGATTTAATCTCTGGCATACGGACCGCTGTCCATGCGGAGATCCTGAAACTATAGATCATATTTTCCTAGATTACCGGTTATATGAGGATCTGAGAAACCAACTAAGGAAAGGATTAGGAATAGGAGCATTATCCTTCTCTTGGTTATTTGAATTATCTTTGAATTCGGGAAGAAATATTCTTGCTTGCTGCGAATTTCTGTGATTTACTAAAATAGTTTAATCTTAAAGACATAAAAAGGGAAAATTTGTAATTTTTACTTTCTTTGAACAGATTTTGTAAATCAGACTTATCTACTTTACTTCAAGACATGTCGCTTAGTTTCCACCAATTGATTTAAAGTTTTAAATTATATAACTTTTTTTTAATCAACATAAATTAATTAATTACAATTCATCTCCAGTTATCTTCTTCAATGTGAGCTACAAGCATTCAGCAAAGAGCTCCTAAAGTGTCCGTTATAATCCACCTTGGTATTCTACTTCGCAATAAACTTTAATTTTCAATTGTTCACTGCATTTTGTTTTCCCGCATATTTTTTGATCCTTCACACATTCAAATAGATATTATGCTACCGAGATTCAAAACATTTGAAATTTATAAAATAATACAATTAATAGACAAATAACATTTGTAATAAATACAACAGAAGCACTTAATTTTAAATAAACTCAATACAAATAAAAGTATTTTTGAAAATTCTGCGAATTGTAATTGTAATCAATATAAACTCTCTATCACATCTTTCACTTAAAATGTTTCATAAGATATTTGAATATAGAGTAAAAATTATGAATTTTAAAATTTTTAAAAAATGAAGTAACAGGATTGGTTGTAGTAAATAAGCGACTGATCCAATGTCTAGCCAACTCTAAGAATTGACTTATATCTAATCAATTTTGTTTCAAATTATAAAGAGAATGGGAAAAATAAAGCTTCTAAAATGAAATAATATTGTTCTAAATAAGAGATGTAAAAAAAATCTTTATAAAGAATTCAATGCCCAGAAAATTTTTTAAAGAATATTTGTTGGCACAAAACAATTAAATTTATACTCCCCAAAGCAACATCAGTTTCAAAAACTTTCTCTGAAGATTTTACTTTATTTGTCTAAAAATCAATTATTTCATTGATTGTTTTTAAATAAATTAAGCTGTCAGATAAATTTTAGCTTTAGTTTCTCCAATTGAATCAAACAGAGGAAAAGTGAAGCATTTACTGCTAACCATTTCCTATTTAATTTCATTTAAATAAATTCATAATTTTTGGTTTAATAGAAAAAAAAAGAAAAAAATCTTTCATTAATGATCGTTTACTAAAGAGTTTTATCTCTTTTGTACATCTTTAACAAATTAAAGAAGTCTATCTTTTTTAAATATTCTTGTTTTGTCTATTAAAAAGATGAAAAACAAAGTACTGATAATGCTTTCGGAATTTGTGGGACTAATTCTTTTTTCCACGCTTGAAATCGCAATTGAAGACTACCATAACTTGGTAGAAAAAAAAGACATGGTGCGTAGATTCTGGTATTATGGAATGCTGTCATGCTAAAATGGTCTTTAAAACTGCGGAATTTACTAGATTCCATAGTTCAATGGGCTATGAGATTATGGAATTTCGAATATTTTAAATTTTCTTGCCCATGCTGCGTAGAAGCTCGAAAAAGTATCACCTTAAAAGTTAATTGAATCGAGTGTCGTTTATTCTAGTTCAGAATTATAAAATGAGATGAAAGCTTTTAAGCACAAAGCTGATCACCTCGTGAACCTGAACTGCAATTAAGTGATCAGGAAGATATCATAGTTATCATTCTCTTCTTCCAATTACCTAACCACTTTAGAGAAAAAATGTCTACATCGGAATTCCTAATAGGCATAAACCTTCTCAGCGAGACATTTTGCTGTATCAAGTATCAAATTCTGTACTTTTCTGAAATATAAGAATACACTTTATCTCATTAGATAATTATTCTCCTTTTAGCAAAACAAACAAGAAATATTTATTAATTTAAGATAAAGCAAAGAATCATTAATTTATTTGAAGTTATATTTAATAGGCAGTGTATAATTATAAAGATTTATTTAGTTTACATTTAATATGATTATATAAAAATGCATGCTTGTTTGCAAGTTGCTCTCTCTCTCTCTTTTTTAGTACTTAATGCATTTGAATTATGGTTTTCGTTAAAAGATCGTGTCTCTCTGTTCACTTTTATAACCATTT